>CM042844.1:102207268-102209768 GCA_023653725.1 Bungarus multicinctus
ACTGGATCCTTATGTTTATAGAACTGGTGGGTTTTCTTGCAGGAATGGGTTTGTGGACCAGGGAGAGAGAGGGAGAGGAGGAAGAGGAGGAGGAGGAGCAGGAGAAGGAGAGGAGGGGAGGAGGAGGAAGAGGAGGAGGAAGGAGCGGAAAAGGGATAGGAGGGGAGGAGGAGGACGAGGAGGAGGAGAAGGGGATAGAGGAGGATAGGAGGAGGAGGAGGGAAAAGAGGAGGAGGGAAGAGGCGGAGGAAGCGGCGGAAAGAGGAGCGGGGATTAGGAGGAGGAGGAGGAGGAGGAGGGAAGGGAGGAGGAAGCGGAGGGGAGAAGAGAGGAAGAGGAGAAGGGATAGGAGGAGGAGGAGGAGGCGGGCGGAGGCGGCGAGAGAGAAGGGATAGGAGGAGAGGGATAGGAGGAGGAGGAAGAGGAGGAGGAAGCGGATGGAGGAAGGAGAAGGGATTAGGAGGAGGAGGAGAAGAGGAGGAGGGGAAAAGAGGAATGAGGAGGAGGAGACGATGTGGGATCATTAGTGTTTTATGACTTGGATGGTTTGCTGCAGGAATGGGCTTAGGGGTTGTGGAACAGGAGGAAGGGATAGGAGGAAGGAGGAGAGGAGGAGCAGGAGAAGGGTAGGAGGAGGGAGGAGGAAGAGGAGGCGGAGGAGGAGGAAAAGGATAGGAGGAGGAGGAGGAGGAGGAGAGGAGAAGGGATGAGGCGGAGGAGGAGGAGGAGGGAGGAGGAGGAAGAGGAGGAGGAGGAAACAAGGGTAGGAGGAGGGAGGAGGAGGAGGAGAGGAAGAGGAGGAAAGAGGAGGAGGGAAGAGGAGGCAGAGGAGAAGGGATAGGTAGGAGGAGGACGGAGGAGGAGGAAGATGGAGGAGGAGAAGGGATAGGAGGAGGAAAAGAGGAGGAGGAGGAGGAGAAGGAGCGGAGAAGGGATAGGAGGAGGAAGAGGAGGCGGAGATGCGAGGAGGAGGAGAAAGGGATAGGAGGAGGAGGGAGGAAGAGGAGGAGGACAGAGGAAAAGAGGGGAGGAGGAGGACGACTGTGGGATCATTCGTGTTTATGAACTTGGTGGTTTTTCTGGCACGGGAATGGGTTTGTGGACCAGGGAGAAGGGATCGGAGGAAAGAGGAGGAGGGGAGGCAGCAGGAGAAGGGATAGGAGGCGGAGGAGGAGAAGAGGGGAGGAGGAGGAGGAAAGGCGGATAGCGAGGCGATGCGGAACGAGGTCGGAGGAGAAGGGGATAGGAGGAGGCGAGGAGGAGGAGGAAGAGGAGGAGGAAAGAGGAGGAGGAAGAGGAGAGAAGAGGAAGGGGAAAAAGAGAGAAGGGAGATAGGAGGGGAGGAGGCAGGAGAGGAGGAGAAGACGGAGGAGGGAAGAGGAGGAGGAAGAGGAGGAAGAGGAGAAGGTGATAGGCCGGAGGAGGAGGAGGAGGAGGAGGAGCAGGAGAGGAGAAGGGATAGGAGGAGGGGGATTAGGAGGAGGGAAGGGACGAGGAGGAGACGAGGAGGAGGAGAGAAGGATAGGAGGAGGAGGAGAAGAGGAGGAGGATAGAAGAGGAAGAGGAGAGGAGGACGACTGTGGGATCCTTAGTGTTTTCTGAAACTTGGTGGTTTTCTTGCAGGGAATGGGGTTGTGGACAGGGAGGACGGGATAGGGGAAGAGGAGGAGGAGGAGCAGGAGAAGGGTAGGAGAGGAGGAGCGAGGAAGCGGCGGAGGAGGCGGGGAAAGGGGTCGGAGGAAGAGGAGGAGGAGGAGCAGGAGAAGGGATAGGAGGAGTAGAGGAGGAAAAGGGATAGGAGGAGGAGGAGGAGGAGAGGGAAGAAAAGAGGAGAGCAGAGGAGGAGGGAAGGGAAGAAGAGGAGAATGGATAGGAGGAGGAGGAGGAGGAGGAGGGAAGAGAGGAAGAGGAGAAGGGATAGGAGGAGGAAAGAGGAGCGGAAGAGGAGAGAGGCGGAGGAGGAGAAGGGATAGGAGGAGGAGTAATTTTTGGAGGAGGAGGACGCGGCGGAGGAAGAGGAAGCGGAACGTGAGGAGGATGGAAACGGACTGGGATCCTTAGTGTTCTCTGAACTTGTGGTGTTCTTGCAGGGAAATGGGTTTGTGGACCAGGAGAAGGGATATGGAGGAGGAGGAGGAGGAGCAGTGGAAGGGATAGGGAGGAGGAGGAGGGAAGAGGAGAAGGAACGGAGGAGAAAAGGGATAGGAGGAGGAGGAGGAAGAGGACGAGGAGGGGACGGAGAAGTGATAGGAGGGAGGTAAGAGGGGGGGGAGGGAAGAGGAGGAGGGAGAAGGGAATAGGCGGAGGAGGAGAGGAGGAGGAGGAAGAGGAGGAGGGAGGCGCAGGACGAAGGGAGCAGGAGGGAAGGGATAGGAGGAGGAGGAGGAGGAAGAGGAGGAGGAGAAGGGATCGGAGGAGGAAGGGAGGAGGGACGAGGAGGAGGAGGAGGAGCAGGGATAGGAGGAGGAGGAGGAAGAGGAGGAGGAAAAGAGGACGAAGG
>CM042844.1:102214768-102277268 GCA_023653725.1 Bungarus multicinctus
CTCTAACTGGTTTACAGAGTCAGCCTCTTTCCTCCAACAATCTGGGTCCTCGTTTTACCCACCTCGGAAGGACGGAAGGCTGAGTCAACTTTTAGAAGGAAGGAAGGAAGGAAGGAAGGAAGGAAGGAAGGAAGGAAGGAAGGAAGAACACCTAGACTTATATATGACTTATACACTGCTTCACAGTGCTTTACAGCCCTCTCTTAAGCGGTTTACAGAGTCAGCCTCTTTCCCCCAACAATCTGGGTCCTTGTTTTATCCACCTCGGAAGGACAGAAGGCTGAGTCAACTTTTAGAAGGAAGGAAGGAAGGAAGGAAGGAAGGAAGGAAGGAAGGAAGGAAGGAAGGAAGGAAGGAAGGAAGGAAGGACACTTAGACTTATATACTGACTTATACACTGCTTCACAGTGCTTTACAGCCCTCTCTAAGTGGTTTTACAGAGTCAGCCTCTTGCCCCCAACAATCTGGGTCCTCGTTTTATCCACTTCGGAAGGACAGAAGGCTGAGTCAACTTTTAGAAGGAAGGAAGGAAGGAAGAAAGGAAGGAAGGAAGGAAGGAAGGAAGGAAGGAAGGAAGGAAGGAAGGAAGGAAGGAAGGAAGGAAGGAAGGAAGGAAGGAAGAACACCTAGACTTATATACTGACTTATACACTGCTTCACAGTGCTTTACAGCCCTCTCTTAAGCGGTTTACAGAGTCAGCCTCTTTCCCCCAACAATCTGGGTCCTCGTTTTATCCACCTCGGAAGGACAGAAGGCTGAGTCACCTTTTAGAAGGAAGGAAGGAAGGAAGGAAGGAAGGAAGGAAGCAAGGAAGGAAGCAAGGAAGGAAGGAAGGAAGGAAGCAAGGAAGGAAGGAAGGAAGGAAGGAAGAACACCTAGACTTATATACTGACTTATACACTGCTTCACAGTGCTTTACAGCCCTCTCTAAGTGGTTTTATAGAGTCAGCCTCTTGCCCTCAACAATCTGGGTCCTCATTTGACCAACCTTGGAAGGAGGGAAGGCTGAGTCAACCTTGAACCTGGTGAGACTCAAACTGCCAAATTGTAGGCAGCCAGCAGTCAGCAAAAGGAGGCTGCAGTACTGCACTCTAACCACTGCACCACTGCAGCTCATGTGCTTTAATTAAGGAAAACTTTCTGCTCTGTTTTGAATATTCTACATATGCTCCTTGGCTACATGAATAAGATTTTTACCTCATTTATTTTGTATACCAGGTGACAAATTCACCTTTTATTAGATGTCAAAGTCTCCGGAAGGAATATCCTAATGAGTTGCATTCAATATTTATGAATTATGCATAGCACTTCATCCCGGATGTCAAAAAGGGAGAGGAAAGTATAGTTATTCGTGTGGTGGACTAGATGGGACTTTTAATATGCAAGCAGATATCTTTTTAAAAATCTAAAAGAAAAAAAGGTTAAATCACTACAACGGGGAAAATGACACCCCTGACCATTTTTGGATAGATTGGTATTAAAAGGAAGAAGGCACTGTGATAAAGCTAATGTTGCTTTAGTGTAACAGCATGTGTGTAAGATTATGGGAAAAAGCAACAACAACAGTGTGCAAGACACATGCTATCCAGTGGTGGGATTCAACCAGTGTAACAACGGGCACGCTTGTGTGCGCACATGCAGCGTTTGAAACCCACCCATTTTCAGCTCTAATACTTATCTTCTACTGTGAGTAAAACAGCTGAGGCGCGGCAATCGGTTGTGCCGCACGAATCAGCTGAGCTGCAAAACACAGAAATAAAGCACAGGAAAGAGTAGGAGCAGGTGGGTGGGGCCAAATGATCACCGGAACAACCGGTTTGCGCGAACTGGGCCGAACTGGTAGAATCCTACCCCTGATGCTATCTGCAGTCCAAGAGTCTGAATTTTCTCATCTCCCTGGTAGGTTTCTTGTAAAATCATTCCGTTGGGAGAATCCCGACTTCAGGTGTGTGATTGTGAAATCTCTCTCTCTCCTCCATCCCCACTCCAACTCATATCTTAGGTAAGTTTATCTCTGAAATTGATTTCTTTAAAAAAAACTGACCCCAAAATTATCTCACCAGAGAGGCAAAATTGCTCTGATTTTTAGCAGTTCGCTCCTTATCCATCTGCTCTGCATTGTAAATGAGGTTTGGTCCGTCTGCCTGGTTGCTGTTGTGCTTAAAAGGGTTTCATGGTATCGAAATAAAAAATGACAGCCACATGCACACTGTCATACGTATGCCGAGTATGTGTATAAAATGGGGGATCCATGGGGAAAGCCAAGGAGAACAGGGGAAGCTGATTATTGGACACACCAATTAGGAAAGGATGAGTGGCGGATACAGCTTCACACACAGGGAGAGGAGAGACATGAGTCAAAGTCTATCTTCTTGCACATACTTCTGCTTTTCCCGGGAGTCTCTGGACTTTGGGCGGTTCTGTCGATTCGCCGTAGCTGGCAGAGAATGGACCGAAGAGCTTTTCTTGCTAGATGCATACGAAGAGTGGGAAGAGTGAGAGAGACTCGCCCGAGACTGGCCGGCGTTGTGGTCGTACTGCATTAAGCAGAAGATCCAGTCAGTTGGAACCAGCTCGAATTCATAAGGTGGGTTGGCTATAACAAAACTGGAAAAGAAAAGAAAACACAACAAGAAATAGATGGAAGCCTATCAAGGAGAGATCCAACCTGGAATTAAGGATAAACTTCCTAACAGTGAGAACAATTAACCAGTGGAATGATTTGCCTCCAGAAGTTGTGAATGCTCCAACACAGGAGGCTTTCAAGAAGAGACTGGACAATGATTTGTCTGAAATGGTATTGGGTTTCCTGCTTGAGCAGGGGGCAGGACTAGAAGACCTCCAAGGTCCCTTCCAGCTTTGTTATTCTGTAATTCTGATACTTTATTATTCTGTTTATTCTGTTATTTATTTCCCTTTCATTATCTTTCTAGGTTCTGCGCTGTACATAAGTTCTTTCTTTCTTTCTCCCTCCTTCCTTCTCCCTCTCTCTTTTCTTTCTTTCTTCCTTCCTTTTCTTCATTCCTTCTGACTCTCTTTCCTCTTCCCTTCTTTCCTTTCTTCCTTTTCTTCCTTCCTTCTATTTCTTTCTTTCCTCCCTCCCTCCCCCTCTCTTTCTCTTTCTTTCTTTCTTTCTTTCTTTCTTTCTTTCTTTCTTTCTTTCTTTCTTTCTTTCTTTCTTTCTTTCTTTCTTTCTTTCTTTCTTTCTTTCTTTCTTTCTTTCTTTCTTTCTCTGCCCATCTCACTGTTGCAGCAACTCTGGGCAGCTCATAGAATAATAATAACAAAAAGTAATAAAAAGGATAATACAAAAACACTTAAAATTAGGAAAATTAAAAAAAAACACCAAGAGGAAAGGCCACATGGTGGCAGGGATCTTCTGTCTACTGTGTCAGCCACCACCAGCCTATTGGGGCCCAGGTCAACCAGCAGAGGCAAGTTTTAGGCTCTCCCAGAAGGCCAAGATTGTCGAAGCGACCCTCACCTCCAACAGAAGACTCTTCCAGGGGTAGGGACCACAGGACAAAAGACTCTTCCCCTGGACCCCACCAGTCAAAGTTCTTTGGCAGACAGGATCTGAAGTAGGCCTTTCCTGCTGGAGCAAGTGGGATGGACCAATCCTATTTAGGGGACATGGCTGTATCCTGGCCATAAAGAGCTTTATAGATGATAAATAAAACCCTGAGTTGGATCTGGAAGCTTCAACCAGTACAGCTGGTGTAGCCGCAGTGTGATATGGGCCAACTGAGGGGCTCTCCAGAACCTTCTATGCTACAGCATTCTGCACCCATTGCAGCTTCCTGGGCTGCAGAAGTCACCCCAAAAAGACAGCAGGTTGCAAGCTTGCTTCTTTGAATGCCTGTTAGGCCTTAGATAAAAAAAAAGAAACGAGAAACAGATGCAACTCTTAATCTTAATTTTGTTGCTTGTGTATTGCCTCTGGGTTACAGAAGGCAGGTTGTAAGGAGACCCTCCCCTTAAAGACCAGAAAGAGAAGTACGGTACAAAATCTTTCCAGAACAAATAAATCTGTTAACCAAAGCTGCTTTCCAAAAGTTGCTGAATTTTCAGGTGGAAGCACCCCCAGGTTTGAGGTCTAGTTGGGGGTGTATACTACTAGACAGGCAGTCCTAGAGCTGCAACCACAATTGATTCATGTGAAACATTTGTTGAGCGAGTTTGCCCCATTTCGCCACTTTTCCTGCCACAGTTGTTAAGTGAATCACTGCAGTTGTTAAGTTGGTCACCCCGTTGTTAAGTGAATCTGGCTTCCCCACTGACTTTGTTTGTCAGCCGGTCGCAAAAGAGGATTGTTTGACCCCCCCCCCGGGACACTGCAACCATCAAAAGTATGAGACAGTTGCCAAGCATCTTGAATTTTGATCGCGTGACCGTGGGGAGGCGGCATGTGAAAAATGGTCACTTATTTCAGTGCCATTGTAACTTTGAACTTCTGTACATTGCTTTTATGCACAGATTAGACAGTACAATGTGCCCAGTGGTGGGATTCAATTTTTTTTACTACCGGTTCTGTGGGTGTGGCAGGGAAAGGATACTGTCAAATCTCTGGTCAGAGATGGGATTTGCCGGTTCTCTGAACCAAGGGTGGGATTCAACCAGTGTTACTATCAGTTCGGTGACTACATTTTGCTGCACGCATGTGTAAAACAACCTTAGGCTGTGCTGCCTGGACAGCTGAAAAGCGCTACGCGTGGGTGCACAGTGTTTGAAAAGCCTCTTTTCCCCTGCTTTTTCAACCTCAGCTGTGGCATGCAAAGCAGCTGAGGTTGAAAAAGAAGGAAATAAAGGACAGGTAAGTGCCCGGGCGGGCGGGTGGGCCAAACAGCAGCAAACACAGAAACGGTTCAGTGTCTGCTGCTCTTCAGAGCTATTGGCTCTATAGAACTGGGCAGAACCGGTAGCATCCCACTCCTGCTCTGAACTACTCAAAATTTCCGCTACCCGTTCTCCAGAACTGATCAGAACGTGCTGAATACCACCTCTGAATGTGCCAGATTTCCTCAAACTCAACAACTGTCCTCAACGACAACAAGTTATATGACAGATATATAATAAACACAATGAATTGTGTGGATTATCATTCATTCCACCACTTCGATCTAAAGGGACAGCAAAACAAAATCCAGGACTAAGGTTAAATTACAATTCATGTCATCCCCCAGGCTCTCAAAAACTCTTCTTCCTTTCCTTTCAACATCTCATTCAAGAGACAATTGTGGGAAATGTAAACGTTCTGGTTGGCAGGTCCTATCAACCAAAGAGTGTTTTTAAAGCAGAAGTCTATTTTTATTTATTTCTGTCCAGAAGCAAAGAGATATCTGTTGCTATCAGGGGTAAAGGTATTGAACAACTGTTTTCTGTGTTTAAAAAACAAAACAAAACCCAATGAATGGTTGGAAAGATTTAAAATAATAAGGATCAGGCTCCAAAGTTTACACATACCGTTTCGTGCATTGGCTAGGCGTGCTTGAGTTGAAATCTCTTAATCGGTATATTCCAAAGCAGAGCATATTGTAAGTTTTCAAAGCTTTACAAAATAGATCTCCATAACAACCACCATCCTAGAAAACAATAAGCAAACAAACAAATACATAACAGGAATGTCATTTCCCCCCCCTCCAATACCTCAGTTATCACTATGACATGGAACATGAGGGAAATAATTTATAGTAAATTGGTAGTTCCTTGCCAAAGAAAGAAAATACATGTAAGGGAATCTGTTGCAAGTGAGAGACAATTCCTCAAGGAACTGTCTCATTTAAATGTTTAATCTCAGAGCAGCTAATAAATATGTGCACAACCACCCTAACCACAATCAAAGAACGGGAAATGGGCACGCCAATTGAACCTTATTTGAAATGAACTCCCAAGCATGGGATACACAGATCAGCTGTTCCACAAACTAAGAGCAATGCAATCCAGGATGATTATGAACATGCCACATTTGCTTTCTTGCTCTGAACTTGGAAATAGCTTCATTTGTTCATGTTGTTAATTGTCATGAAGGTAATTTGGATTTTGGCAAGGAGAAAATGATGTCATAGGAAAGGACTGTCCCACCTTGATCTGGGAAAAGCGAGGAGGAGGAGAAGGAGGAGGAGGAGAAAAGGCAAGGAGGAGGAGGAAGAGGAAGAGGGAAGATGGAGAAGAAGAGAAGGAAAAGAAAGAAGAAGAGAAGGAGGGAAAGTGGATAAGAGGAAGAGAAGAAGAGGAGAAGAGAAAGAGAAGAGGAGGAGGAGGGAAGGTGGAGAAGAGGAGGAGAAGGAGAAGGAAAAGAAGAAGGGAAGGTAGAGAAGAGGAAAAGAAGGGAGGGTGGAGAAGAGGAAGAGAAGAAAAAAAGGAGAGAAAGAGAAGAGGAGGGAAGGTGGAGAAGAGGAAGAGAAGGAGAAGAAGGAGGAGGAGAGGAGTGGAAGGAGGAAGAGGAGGAAACATTTTACATATCAAACTTTCCAACTTCCCTAAGCCATACATTTATTTTGATTACAGGAATCAAACACTGTTCAATATGTCAGATTCACCTACATATCAATGAACAAAATGTATTTGTTGCTCTGGCCTAACCCATCTCACGGATAGCCTCCGGCCAATCTCCCACAGTTTCTTTCGCCCACTTGTGAGGGCCTTACCCCAAGATCTGCAAAGGGTCCATCCAGCAAGGCCAGCTGAGCCACCCGACACCTGTCCCTATTGGTTAGTGTCTGGGGGGTGCTGTAGCCGCCCCGGAGCGCATTCTCTTCGGCGATCAGGGACTCCAGTTCTGGCGTGGCTCCTCCCGTCACCAAAGTCCGTATCAGGGTGAGAATATTGTCATTGAAGTATGTCTGCAAAGAGAAGAAGATGTCTCCTTAAGCAAACACCATTAAAGGCCCTTTTCTGCACCAAAGTTCTTTGCTGTCTCTTCGAATAATTTCCTTCTCAAAATGCACAGACAGGAGACCCCAATTACTCTATTTTCTTCTACCCTATTAAGCTTCCACTGGATTTGTTCCCACCCACTCTGTGTGTGTGTGTGTGTGTGTGTGTGTGTGTCAGTGTGTATACTTATCTAACTCAGGATTGATTTTGCTTTTACGTACAGAAATGTAAATCATGTGTGTTCCCTATTACTAGGCTCCTGGAGAAAGAGTATCTGCCTTCCTTCTAATGGCCTTCATGTCTAATATCCTGTTTTCCCAAAAATATGACCTACCCTGAAAGGAAGTCCTAGCTTGATTTTTACACATGCACCCTATATAAGCCCTACCACCAAAATAAGCCCTGATTAAGACCCCATCCACCAGAGTGCACGGGTAAAAATTAAGCTAGGGTAAGGGACGGGGGTGTGTGGAGCTGCCCTACTACTTACCTTTGGGCAGTTGTAGCCAGGCCTCACACACCCCGACACCAGCCTTGCCGGCCCATTCCTTCTGCAGTAAAGGCTGGCAAGGCTTTCCTGAAGGCCTCTGTAATTGATAATAAAGCTCTGGATCGATCCAGAGCTTTGTTATCAGCTAAGAGGCCTACAAGAAAGCCTTGTGGGCTGCAGAAGATGTTCCTGAAGGCCTCTGACAGCAAAAAGGAGGCCGGGGACAAGGCACACAAATGAGCTTAGTCAGTGGATGACATCCCCCGAAAATAAGACCTGGTGCCTTTTCTGATGGCAATATATATATATATATATAAGACAGGGTCTTATTTTGGGGAAAACATGGTAGTAGCCTGGAGGACCCCTCATTACAAAATTTAGACCACATTTAAAGAGCATAGAGCCCAGCTTGTATTTTTTAAAAATATTTGTCATTAATTCCTGATTACTTGAACCGTCTTCTCAAAGTATTCTACTAAACATTATATTACAGGATGTGACAGTTTTGAGACACAAACTTGCATGAATTAAACATTCCCAGTTCGTTCCACATACATGTAGGATGAGGTTAGGGTTCTGCTGGCCCTTTAAAAAATAAAAATAAAAGGCAAAAACACTTCTCAGGTGTAAAAAAAGGTGATTTATGAGGGAAGATTTATTCCACTGTGATATTTTGCCAGCACTGGAAACTAGCTAACCTGGTCTTGCAGGCAAACTGTACATATTTAAATATTAATTGCAGGCTGACATTTATTTATAGATTCAGTGTTCTGGGACTCCAGATTTATGTTTGATCAAACAGAATACTTTTTTTTAGAAAAAGATACCATTATTGTTCATCAGAATGCTCAACCTGGACATATACATGCACACTCTCAACTCACAGGGACAATCGCTCACTATCTTGAACTGCCTCCAGAATAAGTTATAATTCTTCCAAAGCTGCTTCTGTAATCTCAGCCCATCCACTTAATCTGCTGACTTCACTTTCTGCTTGTCTCTCACCCTTGCCAAGTTGTTTTCTTCTAGTCTCATATCACAAACACAAAACAGGTAGGTGTGGACAGTACCCTCAATTAAACCATGGTCTTCATTTAGTCCAGGGCCAGCTGAATAGTTGCTCCTAGCCATAGAGATCTTTGTAAAGAATGGAATGGAATGGAATAGAATAGAATAGAATAGAATAGAATAGAATAGAATAGAATAGAATAGATATTGGAATGAAGAGTAGAGTAGAATAGAACAGAAAAGTACATGGAGTAGAATAATGGAATGAAGAATAGAATAGAATAGAACATAGAAAGGGAATAGGGAATGGGGAATGGAGAATGGAGGGGAGGGTAGAGTAGAGTAGAGTAGAGTAGAGTAGAGTAGAGTAGAGTAGAGTAGAGTAGAGTAGAGTAGCATAGAGTAGAACAGAACAGAATAGTTTTATTTGGCCAAGTGTGATAAGACACACAAAGAATGAGCTCTCAGTATATAACAAAGCAACAGAGTAATGATAATCATAATGAGTAAGAGAAGGTAATAGGAAAGATGAGATGGATAATACTAATGCAGTGACTTCAACAGGTCTATTATCTGTGGTGCCTCATTTTCTCTTGGCAAAATTTCCATCACTCTACAATCCCATCATACGAGGATTCCAGGACAGTATTTCCATCTTCCTTTACTCCCCTCTTTTAGAGCACATTCATGATTACTTGAGGAGCCCACTAGTTAAGCATAGATTTCCTTATGATTCTCTGATCTTCCTTAAACAACCTCCCCCCCACCATTTTCCTCCTTATCTTTTTATTCATTGACATTCTTGACGATGGGGCCTTTCTTTGTGATTTCCAGGTTGGCACTTGAAGTCTGAATTCATTCCTTGTATTTCTCCTTTGTGTTAGATTTCAACCTTTTTGTCTTTCCCTGAGCATCACAACAGCTGAAAGACACTTCTTTTTTCTCTCTAAAATTCAAGGAAGGTTGTATTTTCTAAAAAAAATTCTTTTGATTTCCTGACACTCACCTTATCCCATGACTTCTGAGCTTCTCCTTTATATATGTTAAATGTACTGTATCTGTTCCTTACCTTGATCTGAAATTCTGACTGTTAGATCCTTGAGGTCACATCTTGTTGGCACAGGTGACTCTGTTTACAAGTTTCTAAGGTTAACCTACATATTTCAACACCAATAATTCACAGTCTATTCCATTCCATTGTACCTGTAAGTTTCCAGTCCGACACTGCTTGATCTTCTGTTTCCTATTACATAGTCAATTTGATTCCAATGTTGTACACCTGGTGGTGTCACGTGCAAAATCTCTGTTTATGCAGCTTGAAGTAGGTGTTAGCAATAAACAAGAATTTCTCTTTGCTAAACTCTCTGGACCTTTGCCCAATTCAAACCATCTTTGCCTTTAGGTTCTTGGTTTCTCTAACATTTACACTGCAACCATCCATTAGTTGTACTACATCCTTTTTTCTCCTATTTCACTTAGCGTCTTTTGCAATTCGAAGTGGCATTTCTCAATGCACTCTTCTCTGTACCTGTAGCCAGTCAATAACACAGTCATTAATTTTAATAAATAGGATCCTATCATTTAATCAGATTATTACCCAAGCACTTATTTAGAGTTGTTCCCTCTGAGGATATTGCTGCACCATTCCTTTATATAATTTCCTGCCCGGAATATACAATATATCTGTCCATTCAGAGTCACTGGGTTGGTCAGCCATAGAAATTGAATAAACAGACAGGTGAGTTATGGTTCTCTATTCCAGCTCGACCACATTCACTTATTCCCAAATCACTCATTCCAGATGTCTGTGATTCATGCTGTTCACCTTCAATCAGAATAGAACAGGAAGGGATCTCAGAGGTCTTCTAATCTAACCCTTTGCTCAAGGAGGAGATCCTAAACCATTTCAGACAGGTGGCTGTCCAGTCTCTTCCTAAAAACCTCTAGTAATGGAGCACCCACAACTTCTGAAGGCAAGCCGTTCCACTGGTTATTAGTCCTCACTGTTAGGAAGTTTCTCCTTAGTTCCAGGTTGGATCTCTCCTTGATATTTTTACAAAGCTTTGGCATATTGAAAATTCGGAGGCTATCACAATGTTTTTAAGATGCAGAAGTCTATGAAGAATGTCAAGGTTGTGAAAAGTGTTCATTATTAGCTTGGGGGTCTTCTAGTCCAGCTCCCTATACCCAGGGGTGGGATTCAAATTTTTTAACAACCGGTTCTGTGGGTGTGGCTTAGTTAATGGGCATGGCTTGGTGGTCATGTTATTGGCCAACTCAACATCACTCACATCAAGACATGCATCTCCTCGCCTGGCCTCTCATGACTGTAGGGATGCTGCAACAGTCGTAAGTATGAAAAACGGTCATAAATCACTTTTTTCAGTGCCATTGTAATTTTGAATGGTCACTCCACACAAGCAAAGTACCAGCAAAGGAGGGAAAAAACCCTCCAGAGAAGTTCCTGAGACAGGAAGTCAAGTCCTGCCAAGAATGTAATAAGGGTTAACGCAGAGGCAGTTTCTGTAAGCGACATCAGAATGTTTTCTTCCTGCCTTCCTTACAGGATTAGGCCACTAATTTCTTCTAACAACTGGTTTTCCAAACTGCTGAGAATGTTAACATTCTAGCAAACAGGTGCGAACTGGTAGAATCCCACCCCTGCCTATACCATTCCAGAAAATGGCTGTCCAGGATCTTCTTGAAAACCTCCATCCACAACTTCTGAAGGCAAGCTGTTCCACTGATTAATTGTTCTCACTGTCAGGAAATTCCTCCTTAATTCTAGGTTGGATCTCTCTTTAACTTTTAACTCTTGAACTTTGAGAATATTCTTTGATTTTGCCCCAAGATTATTACACTCATCTATAGGATCACTATATCCCACATGCGAATAACTTCCAAGGATGCAATAAATATAACAGTAGGGTCTAGTGAAGAAAGAAGAAGGGATTCCAAAACAGGAATGAGAAGATGATGAAGTTGTTAAGGAATATCTATCTATGCTCTCCATCCAGATCTAGGCTGCTTTCTGGCAGAGAGGACTCTTTTCCATCCGAAAAGTTTAAATTAGAAGTTGGATCTGCCTCTTTTGATCTCAGGGGAGTTGCTGTCTTGTGAAAAGGAATGGTCTTTATGAAGCTCAATAGAAAGAATGGATCTCTGGATGATGAGAGTCCAGAACTCATTATTTCAATCTCAGTGACACCCCAAGAACACATCTCTTTAACAGAGCCAGAAAAGTGATAGTTTATAACATATAAATCTGCCACACAAATTTATAATGTATTTTATTATATTGCCATAAATAAGCCCAAGAGTGGTTTATCAGCTGGTAATCCATCTCAACAGCAGGGAACAGTGGAATAAGTCTTGTCATTTTATGGAGCCTGCCAACTAATATTTTTTTAAAAGATGTTAATTAATTGATGCTTTTGACTGCAAAAAAAATCTACATTTCAAGGCTTGTGAAAGAAGAATTACATTCTGTGACATTTGATAGGTAAAGATAAAAGTTCCCCTCGCACATATGTGCTAGTCGTTTCCGCTCAAGGGGGCGCTTCTCATCTCCGTTACAAAGCCAAAGAGCCAGCGCTGTCCGAAGACATCTCCGTGGTCATGTGGCTGGCATGACTAAACGCTGAAGGCGCACGGAATGCTGTTCCCCTCCCACCAAAGGAGTCCCTATTTTTCTACTTGCATTTTTTTTACATGCTTTCGAACTGTTAGGTTGGCAGAAGCTGGGACAAGTAATAGGAGCTCACTCCATTATGTGGCACTAGGGGTTCAAACCGCCCAACTGCTGACCTTTCTGATCGACAAACTGAGTGTCTTAGCCACTGAGCCACCACGTCCCTTGTGACATTTGATAGTTTAAACTCAAGAGAGACCTTCTTCCTCTACATTATATAGTCCCAACAATTCTATTTCTCCTTGCTTATATTATTCCATAGATGGTCTTCCATGCTTCTGTCTCTTCCTATCTCCTCTTTCTCTTGCACTCCTAGCAATTCTCCCATAGCCTGCTTTGCTTTTCATTTTCAGTTACAACTTTGTTTTCTATTTTTCTTATTTTCACTTTAATCAAGAGAGATGAGGAATTATGGGATTATAAAACATGACCATTGCTCTTTAACTGGGGAAATAACCATACAAAACAACCCCTCCTATTTTCTAACTAATGCTGTATCTCTGGATTGAAATGCAGGTGTTTTGTGTCTTGAGGACCATCTATGTAGATAGTGATACCTATCTATCTATATTCATCTGTCTGTCTACCTGTCTCTGTCTGTCTTTGTCTATTTATCTACTTATCTATCTACTTACTTACCTACCTACCTATCTATCTATCTACCTACCTACCTACCTACATCTATCTATCCATCCATCCGTCTGCTTACCTCTATCTATCTATTTATCTATCCATCCATCCATCCATCCATCCATCCATCCATCCATCCACCCACCTACATCTATCTATCTATCTATCTATCTATCTATCTATCTATCTATCTATCTATCTATCTATCCATCCATCCATCCATCCATCCATCCATCCATTTATAATATCTACCTACCTACCTATCATCTACCTATTTATCCATCTCTATCTACCTACATACATACATACATACCTCTATCTATCCATCCATCCATCCATTCATCCATCCATCTATCATCTATCTATCTACCTACCTACATCTATCTATCTATCTATCTATCTATCTATCTATCTATCTATCTATCTATCTATCTATCTATCTATCTATCTATCTATCTATCTATCTATCTATCTATCTATCTATCTATCTATCTATCTATCTATCTATCCATTCATCCATTTATAATATCTACCTACCTACCTATCATCTATCTATTTATCTATCTCTATCTACCTACCTACATACCTACCTATATCCATCCATCCATCCATCCATCCATCTATCATCTATCTTTTATTCCCTTCTAAACTGAAGAAGCTTCTTGGATGAGGACGTTTTCAAGGGGGAAAAAAACCCAAGGAAGTCCAGTTGCCTTTTGAATTGCATCTTTGCATTCTCTTTTAGGCTGGCTCCGGAGCGAACGTAGACCCACAGCTGAAACTACAGTCTTACTCTTACAAAGGAAAGACGGATACTTACCGCGCTCATGAGGGAATCCAGGACACTAACCGCGAAGGCCGTTCCGCAGGCGAAAGGCTGGGTGAGATAGAGTTCTGTGTCGGGGTCATCGTCATCATCTTGATCCAGGAACTGAACGTTAGAATCGTTTACTGAAAAGAAAACGACAGCGTATCTCTATTCAGAGTGGATCTCGGCAGAGAATTTTTACATGCTCTATACATGAAGAAGAAACGTGGCGCCTGGGTAAAAACATATCTCGAACACTTACGGGTGGCTGAGAATGAAATTAAAATGTGTGTGGAATCTGCATTTTGAAAATAATAATGATGATGATGATGATAATGATAAATGGAAAAAGAAATAATGTATTATCCCGATTGTAATTGAGCCCTTGGAGCAATACCTAAAGGGCTTCCTCGCTATTTGGAAATCCTGAATTGATCAGGATTTTTTCTACAAAAAAACATCCTACTTGGAATAGCTTATACCCTCCGACGCTACCTGAACAGTTCCTAGGTCCTTGGTGAGGACTCGAGCTGTTCAGCTACCAATCAGCCCTAAAGGCTGTGAATCTCACTAAAGATTAAATAATAATAATAATAATAATAATAGTAGTAGTAGTAGTAGTTCTTCATCTTCTTCTTCTTCTGATTATTATTATTGTTGTTATTATTTTGTCTTTATGGAAGGTGAAGAGCAGGAACCCCTCAGAGGTCTTTGTTAGCATTATTCAGAATGTGTACAGGTAGTCCTCGACTTACATTTCGTTTAACGACCATTCAAAGTTACAACGGCCCTGAAAAACATTGACCTCTGACCCTTACAGCCATTGCAGCATCCCCCTGGTCACGTGACCAAAATCTGGATGCTTGGCAGCTGACTTGCATTTGTGACTGTGGCAGTTTCACAGGTCATGAGATCCCCTTCTGACAAGCGAAGCCAATGGGGGAGCCAAATTCACTTCCCAATTGTGGCCAGAAATAGGTCGTAAACTAGGAGCAAAATTCACCGGACAAGTGTCTCGCTTAGCGACATAACCTCGGAGCTCAATTGTGGTTGTAAGTCGAGGACTACCTGCCTCTAACCGCCTTGCCAGGAGATGAGGCCAGCTTTAGTTTTACCTTGTGCAGCGGAGCACCCACACGATACTCCCTCGGCTTGAATGCAAGTGCATTATTTCCTGATTAGGAAAGATTATTACTGGATTTGCCTTCACTGGGACCATAAAGGCCCATTGAATGAATGGGGAACCCAAATGGCTGCAGAAGACATTGTATGGATGCCTTTGAAGAACACTTGAGGGACAAAGTAGAAGAATCTAGATGTCTCTTTTTTTTCTCTTCCCTTCCCTCTCTTGCTTTATTTTCAACTTGCCTTGCATCTCCAGGTTGTTTGCTTTTTCCTTTGCTTCCTCTTATCTTCCCCTTCCCTTTCTTCTTCCCCTTCCCTTTCTTTTCCTTTCCTTTCCATTCCCCTTCCTTCCATTGTTCTTTTCTTCATAATACTACCCTCCCCTCCCCTTTTCTTCTGTTGTTTCTCCCTCCCCTCCCCTTTCTTTCCCTCACCCCCTTTCTAACATCATATCTCCCTTCTCTTCTCTTCTCTCCCCCTCCGTTCCCTCCCTCTTCTTTCCATTGTATCTCCCTTCCCTTCCTTTCCTCCTTATTTCCATCATATCTGCCTCCCCTTTCCTTCCCTCCCCTCCCCCTTTCTTCCATCGTATCTCCTTTCCCTTTCCTTTCTTTCCCTCTCCCTTCTTTCCATCAAATTTCCCTTCACTTCTCTCCCCCTCCATTCCCTCCCTCTTCTTTATTTATTTTATTTACATTTATATGCCGCCCTTCTCCGGAGACTCAGGGCGGCTTACAGTGTTTAGAACAACATGTTAAGTGCTCGGCAATAGCCTTCATTCCATTGTATATGCCTGCTTATTACTAGGGCTTTTTGGCCCCCCCAAGTGGCATTTTTACAAAGTCAGCTTATTGCCCCCAACAATCTTGGGTCCTCAATTTACCTACCCCGAGAGGATGGAAGGCTGAGTCAACCTTGAGCCTGGTGGGATTCGAACCTGCACTAATTGCAGGCAATTAGCTCAATTGCTAGATGATTAACAGCCTGCACCACCAAGGCCCTTCTTTCCATTGTATCTCCCTTCCCTTCCTCCCCCTCCCTTCCTTTCCCTCCCCCTTACTTCCATCATATCTCCTTTCCTCTTCCTTCAATTCCCCTCCCTCCCCCTTTCTTCCATCGTATCTCCCTTTCTTTTTTCCCTTTCCCTTCCTTCCATCATATCTTCCTTCTCGCCCCACTCTCTCCTTTCCCTCCCCCTTCTTTCCATCGTATTTCCCTTCCCTTCCTCCCCCTTTCTTCAATCATATCTCCCTTTCCTCCCCTTCCTTGCTTCATATCTCCCTTCCCAACCCCTTACTTCCATCATATCTCCCTTCCCTCTCCTCACTTCCATTATATCTCCCTTCCCTTCCTCTTCCTTCCATCTTATCTCCCTTCCCTTCCCTTTCCTCTCCTCTCCCATTCTCCTCCCATCTATATCAACCAGCTCCTTTTCATAACATGACACATTTGGAAGGGACCTGGCAGGCCATTGGAACCAACAGCGAAGGACTCCCAATTTTTACACCGCAGGACTCTTGACAAATGATGATTGCTTGCATGCATCTGAAAAGGGGAGCCCATCATCTGTCTGGGAAATTGGTTCTACTGTCAAACTGCTCTTGTGGTTATGGAACTTCTCCCTTCACTTTCAACTGGAATACATCTTTCTGCCATTATTTCAAGTTCTCCATGCTGGCAGAAGAGGTCTTGATCCTCCTACATGGCATGCTTGCTGGAGTTGTATCATACCCAGTGGCGGGATTCAGCCGGTTCTCACCACTTCGAGAGAACCGGTTGTTAACTTTTTAAGCAGTTTGGTGAACTGGTTGTTGGAAGAACTCATTAGGGCAGAGAACCGGTTGTTAAATTATTTAAATTCCACCACTGATCATACTGTATATTATATACATTATATGCTCAGGGTATTATCACATCTACCCCAGCTATCTTTTGTCAAGCTAAACCTCATCTCCAGTCTTATCCCCACTCTCCTTCTATTTTATTTTTATTTTTCTTTCTCTGTTGCAAGGTGGCAGGGACACATATATGTGCATATGTAGGGATTAATAGCTAATAAGGGCAGAATAATGCATACATGCAGATCTGGGGAACACTGGTATATGCATATGTGACAGAATGGATAGTCTATGCATATATCAACAAGTAATGTTGTAAATAGGAGAGTCAAATTCAATATATGGATTAAAGAGATGGTTTTATCCTTGGACCATTGAAATCATAACAATACAAGAGCACACAATAGATACAAACTCAAGGTTAACCGCACCAAACTTGACTGCAGAAAATACGACTTCAGCAACAAAGTGGTCAATGTCTGGAATACTCTACCTGACTCTGTGGTTTCTTCCCCAAACCCCAAAAACTTTAACCTTAGACAGTCTACTATTGAATTCACCCCCTTCCTAAGAGGCCTGCAGGGGGTGTGCATAAGCGCTCCAATCGTGCCTACCGTCCCTGTCCTATTGTTTCTTTTTATTTTTCTTATAAGTATCTATCTCATGTACTCAAAACTATACTTATTCTTATACCTGTAATCTTGTAATTGACAGTGATTGACAAATCAAATAAATACTAAATACTAAAGAAGGTTGAAGTTTTTGGGGCTTGAAGTTTTTCCTCCTCCAAGTTCATGTTTTTACATTTTCAAAAAGACATTTGTGTATATTTTTAAGGTACCAAGATTACAGACAATATTGATATGTATTTCTCTGTAATATATCATATTGGGAGATGATTAAGAGAGATTTTATAATGAAAAGAAAAGAGACAAAACAAGGTCAATTAGATGAACAACGTTACAAACTAAATCTCTGGCAGATATGGCTGTAAAATTAGAATCCCCGTATATTTGTCTCTTTCTCTTCTTTGCTGTAATTAACTAAAAACTGAATGTGACTTACAGTAGGTGAATTGAGAAAAGCCCTTTCATTCAAACAACTCAATCAATAAAACTGTTTCATAGTTTTTACTTAGGTACTATTTTAATTTAATTTTTAATTTATTTTAAACCTTATTTATATGCTAGAAAAACAACAGTGGACTTTAAGAATATAACTGCAAGAAAAGTCTTCATTAAGTAGTAAAGAAAACCAACACACAAATCTAAAGTAGTGCCTCTATTCTATATTCTATTGGCAGCCCTGAAAAATTAGTAGCACAGTTAAGGCTGGTGGAAAATCCTACGTAAAGATAATTTGGGGATAAGATCTTTGAAAATGGAAGGAAAACTTTAGCATCAGAGTTCAGTTGCTTTACTTTCATGCTCTCCTAAGATTTATTCAAATGACTTCCACTTAATGAGGAGAAAAATTAGTTCATACATTCAGAGGTTCATCACAGAACTTGATAATCAAAAGTCATACTTGGATAAAAGAAAAAAAATGCTTAAAAGCATGGTGGTTTTTAGCTCATTCAACATGAAAAAGTGTTCTCACAATCTAGTCAGCCCATCAGTGTCTTAAGGGACTTTTTTTCTTTTGCAAATATTTACCTTTCTTTCATGTGTCTGAGAACTGTTAAAAATGTGTCTGTCAGATGGAGGAAAAAGAGAAGAGAAGGAGGAGGAAGAGGAGGAGAAAGAGAAGAGGAGCAGGAGGAGGAGGGGAAGAACAGAGGAGAAAGAAGAAAAGGATGAGGGGGAAGAGGAGGGGAAAAAGAGAGGAGAAGGAGGAGGAGGAGGAAGAGGAAGTGGAAGAGGAGGAGAAAGAGAGGAATAGTAGGAGGAGGAAAATGAACTGATGTGCAGATGCTATATAAACAGCCAGCAGGTCAGATGAACGTGATCAAAGATTTACCAACGCTGTATGTATGTAGAGACAAAGAAAATTCATTAAAAGAAGGCAAAACAAGACAGCCTGTTTCAACTGGAATCAGAAATAAAGCACATTCATAGTAGTGTTGAGAAGGCAACTTTTGGATGTGGCCAGAGGAAGAAAAAAGAAAGCTGAGAGTGGAAACAACAGCAAAGCAACAAGCAATTGGTGTCCAAAAGGAAAGGCACTTTCTTACCCAATTTGGTTATCATTAGAATCTGAACTCCACTGTTTTTTTCCTGACTGATTGAAACCAAAGGCAGAAGTTTGCCAGGTTTAGCTGCTAGGTTTTGAGGAGAGTGGGAACGGGGTTGTGGGGAAGGAGAAGGCACAGACAGAGAATAAAATGAAGGCATGAGACAAATAAAGCTGACAACCAAAGGGGAAGACAATAAACGGATGAAAGGATCACAAATCAAGCTCAGCTTTACGATCAGAAACACAGAGGCCTTGCAGAATTCACATAGGAAAAAATGAGGATGAGTGAAGAGGCAGGATTCTCAACCCTGCCGCAGAAATTGATAATTTACCTGAGAACGCAAGAGATGGACGAAAAAGACCTCCTTGGCTTCCAACATGCAGGGAGGAAGGCAACTGGGTATCCAAGTATCACTAGCCCTTGAAATGGGTCTGCTCCCCTTAGTCGCTCAACTTGTATCTGACTCCGAACAAAATATTCGGAGGGTCCTGCTCTAATATACATTAGGTAGCAGTGATGGGATTTAGCTGGTTTGCACCGGTTCAAGCGAACCGGTTGTTAAATTATCCACCTCACACAGACACACACACACTAGCAAAGTGGATCCTGGGCGCTGTGCTGTGCTGCAATGGAAAAACGAGCAACTGAGCAACCAACGCGAGGGAAGGAGAAGGCCGCTGTCCCTCTTTCTTATCCCTGCTCCTTCCCTTGTGCCAGCTGCTCCATTTCTCATTTCTCCATTGCAGTGCAGCACCCAGGATCCACTGATTAGCAGGGGGTTGTAATTTAAGAATCGGTTTGGCCAGGTTCAGGTCACATTGGCCATCGCAAGAAGTTTGTCCCGCATGTGTGGCAGAGCTGTAAGACAAGGATGGGCCACGCCTCCTACAACAGCCAACCTGATCCTGGGCGAACTGGTGGTTAAATTATTTGAATTCCACCACTGCATTACACAGCCCTTGAATTATATCCACAAGGGGGATTTTCATGCCCATGGCTAAGCAAAGTGATGGTTATGATAATCACATCCCATTTCAGGATCTATTTGCCATGGTTGTTAAGCAAAATCACAGCAGGTGTGAAAAGGATCAGGTTGTTAAGCAAATCAGGCTTCCCTCCATTGACTCTGCTAGTCAGAAGCCGCCTTGTTTGTGGACTACAGACCTTTTCTTGTGGACTTTGAATCTTGTTTATAGACTACAAAATTCCTCCTTGCCTTGTGAATTGGCTTTGGAGACTATTGGATGTGGGACTGGCCTGCACTGACTGTGGGTGGCTGCCTTTGGGAAAGTTTGGGGTACAGCTTTACTAGCTATTGTAGGTCCATCTGTTGCAGGATAGTGGTGCCATAAAAACTTTTATGGGTGCCTGCAGCTGCCTATGTGACCTGAGTCATAATAGTCGATTATTATCAAGTAAAAGAAGTAAAATGATGGTAGTGCTTTTAAAAAGGAACTTGCTTAATCGTTGTGTGTATATGTGTGCACCTCCGTGTATATTATTATTATCAGTCAATTGGAAGAAGAAGGTGTCTTTGTGAAGGTTACAGACTACCCTATTTGGTCTAGTGGGAGATGGATTCACTTGACTTCTAAAGAGAACGTGACTGGCCCAACTCTTCTAGTTGTCTTCTGCACCTCAAGGAACACTAGAACTTCTTAGTCCATCTCTTTAACCATTACATACCTCCAGTTGTGTTGTTGCACTGAGAGAATCACCAGCTGCTTTCCATGCTTAAAGAACACTGACAGGGTCTTCCTGCTGCTAGTCCAGCAACTTAGCAACTACAACATTGGCTCTATGCGTATGTAGGCATTCTTGTTTACCTGGATGTCTATATGGGCACACCTGTTGTATAACCTTCAAGAGAAAATACTACATCTTTCTGCAGTGGCGCAGTGGTTAGAATGCAATACTGCAGGGCTAACTCACTGCTCACTCCAGGAGTTTAATTCTAGGTGGCTCAAGGTTGACTCAGCCTTCCATCCTTCCGAGGTGGGTAAAATGAGGACCCAGATTGTTTGGGGCAATAGGCTGACTTTGTAAACAAGTTAGAGAGGGACGTGAAGCACTGTGGAGCAGTATATAAGTCTAAGTGCTAGTGCTAGGAAGGAAGGGAGGAAGGGTGGGAGGGAGGGAGGGACAGAGGAAGGAAGGAAGGAAGGAAGGAAGGAAGGAAGGAAGGAAGGAAGGAAGGAAGGAAGGAAGGAAGGAAGGAAGGAAGGAGAAATGGAGGGAGGTAGGGAAGGGAGGAAGAGTCATGGTGTTACAGTGGTTAGAATGCAATATTGCAGGCTGACTCTGCTCACTGCCAGGAGTTCGATCCTGACTGGCTCTAGGTTAGTACAGCCTTCTATCCTTCCTTCTAAGGGCTGTCAAATGAGGACCCAGATTGTTGGGGGCAATAAACCAGTTAGAGAGGAAGTCTAAGTGCTATTGCTATTGCTAAATAAAGCATTCCTTAAGCCGGGAAAAATGAAAAGAAAACAAGACAAAAAGATCCCCAGAGTGCTTACCTAACTCAGTAATAATAGGGATATCGATTCCCGTTGTAATGGAGTGCTGACGGAGAAGGCCATGCACTGGACTCTTGTCGGGTGATGACCTGTCCATTCCAGGTGGCGAAAACCCTGTGGAGACAACGATATAAAGAAACCGAGATGTTACACTAGGACTCGTAACTCTAATTATGGAAATGTTAGACTAGGAAGCAATGAAATGGTCCTTAGTGGGCCTGTGGATGAGAAAAATAAGGAGAAGGTCAAGACGATCTGGGACAAGGGTGAACCTGAGCCATTTGCTGTCAAGTTGCATCCCCCTGCCCTGTTCTAATGTTTACACTGAAAGAAATGGTTCCATTCCCACCTGCATGGCTTGAATTTTTATTATTTTAAAAAAAGTTTTCTCAACAACAACATGGGCCTTGTTTACCAAATGAATAGAATGTCTATGGAGATTCTCAATCCTCCAGGCCATGGTTGTCCCAAAGGTGCTTTTTTTCAAGAGGCAACTGGACTTTCTGGTTTTTCATTTGAAGACGTTTCTCTTCTCATCCAAGAAGCTTCCTCCGCTCTGACCAGATGGTGGGGAAGGGAAGGATTTATACTCCCTGCAGACAGCTCAAAGGTCATTTGCATCCTTTTATTGAGTCATTAAGGTCACCTGCAGATTTATTGGTGTCCTCAAGGTCACCTAAGTGGGTAGGGAGCCTTCTGGGAGCTGTTGAAAAGACTGTGTTATGGATTGGAGATTCCATGCAGGAGAAAGGCCTTCAAATCTGGTAAAAAGAATTAGGTAACACCAACTTTCCACTCCTTTGAGTTGTTGTAAGGGGCAAAGGCTCAGAATGCTGGCTCTTCTAGCATTTTCATCAGATTTGAGGTCCATGTGCTTATACAGTGGAATCTCAGTATTCAACTGCTTTGAAACTCATCAATTTTGTTACTCAACGCATTTTAACATGAACATTTTGTTCCCATACTCATCGTTTCTTTGGTACTCAACATACAAGCTAAAATCTGTCCGTGTCAGCTGCCTTGTGACTCACTCACTAAAAATTCCTTTATTTGGGGAAAATTTGTTTGGTATTCATTGTTTGTAGTGCTCATTACACCTTCTAGAACCAATCAACAAGGAGTACTGAGGTACCACTGTGTTGCAGTGGCCTAGAGGTGGAGCTCTCACCTTAAAATCAGGAGGCTGTAAGGTAGAGGCAGATATTTCTCTCTCTGGGCACACTGAGAATATATCTGCTCAACAAAACTCCACACTGGTGACAGGAAGGGCATCCGGCCAGTAAACACTCAGCTCCATTCAGACTCCACCTCACAAGGGATTATGGGGTTGTTAAAAGATGATGATGATTGAGGTTCCACTGTATTCTACAGCATTACTAAAAAAAATATCACCATGGAGGTGTCTGTACCACAAAAGAGACTTTACACATATACAGATGTGCGGCCCTTGGTGTTCTCTGAGCTTGGTGGCTTTCTTGAAATGAAATATCAGTTGGTTTGTATCATTCAAGCTTTGGGATGCTTGTGTATTTTTACCAGTTCCTATTGCCAAGTTTCTTGGTGTATTCAGAAATGAAAAACTCCTCTATTGACTTAAGGTGGTTTGTTGAGTGCCACCAGACGTATGAAACTATAACAGGGCCTATTAGTAACTCAGTGTTGAAAGGAGGGTCCTTGGTGCTCTCCAAGCTTGCTTGTTTTCTTGCAGAAGTTTCATTAGCATCATTATTCTCATCCTCCCTAATACCTAACTCCTTATCTTCTTATGACTATAAGCATTGTTGTTTGTATCTTACGATTTATATTGTTTACTTAGTATCCTAGTATGATTTATGTTGATTGTTTATTTAGTATCCTATGACCATCACTAAGTGTTGTATCTAATGTTTTATGATGAACGTATTTTACAATGACTATGTTAATGATATCACTGTTGTTCTATGCACATTGAGAGATTACGCACTGCAAATTCCTTATGTGTCTAATCATACTTGGCCAATAAAGAATTCTGTTCTGTTTTATTCTGTTTCACTCCATTCCATTCCACCACTCCACTCTCTGTTCTGTTCCATTCCATTCCATTCCATCCTACTCCCTATTCCATTCCATTTAATTCCCTATTCTGTTCTGTTCCGTTCCGTTCCATTCCCTATTCCATTCCATTCTTCATTATTTTATTCTATTCTATTCTATTCTCTATTCTATTCTATTCTATTCCCTATTCCATTCCATTCCCTATTCTATTCTATTCTATTCTATTCTATTCTATTCTATTCTATTCTATTCTATTCTATTCTATTCCATTCCATTCCAGTCCATTCCATTCTCTATCCTATCCTATCCTATCCCCTTCCCTTCCCTCCCCTCCCCTCCCATCCCACCCCGTCTCATCCCATTCTCAAACTGGGTAACACTATCAGTGTTCAACCCTGAGCTACAGATATTGTCTTGTATTGATACACAGACTGATGCATTTTCTTATGATTTTGCTCTAAACAAATTATTAACTAGAGATAATGATTTTAACTAGGCTTGAAAGGAGCAAATTCCATTATACTGTGCCACATATATAAGTCTTCCTATTACTCTCTGGGAATCAGTGGCACTTCTTTTTACAAAATTGCTTCTCGTTTACAAAGAGGCATATAATTGCCAAATATTATTGTTTCAACTTTTCCAAAAAGCAGGAGGTCAAAGAGAGCCAGAAAGGTGCTTCCTCCTGCCCAACTTTCAGAAAATTCCTCTTTGTTGCCTGCCTTTCAGCTTGCAGCATAAATTTTAGATGCTGTCTGTTTTCTTCCTTCAGAAAAAAGAAAGAAAGGCAAGGCAACCTAAACTGTTTTATCACAACTTTCATTTGAAATTACGAAAAACTGCAAGTGACAGCTGGGTGAATTCAGTGAAAGTGAAGTTTTTGAATTTCTTCGGCTTGACAAGTAAACACCTTAAATCGCTAATGCTAGATATGCATTATACATGGCCTGTATTTTGACATCCATCATCAAATGCTGACTAGAGAAAATACTGATTTGCTCCCATAAAGCAGGAAAAAAATTCAGGTCACAGAATATTAGGAAAACAATATTTCATTACAGCTTCAGAAACCCGCTAAGTCATGAGATGTAAAAGCTGCCTGGGGTGTGGAAATGTTTTCTTTCTTTCTTTCTTTCTTTCTTTCTTTCTTTCTTTCTTTCTTTCTTTCTTTCTTTCTTTCTTTCTTTCTTTCTTTCTTTCTTTCCTTTCTTCCTTCCCACCCTCCTTCTTCCTTTCTTCTCCTCCCTCCCTCCCTTCTTTCCTTCCTCTTCCTTTCTTCCCTTCCCTTCCTTTCTCTTCCTTTCTTCCCCTTCATCTCTCTATTCTTCCTTCCCACTAATAGATGTATCCTACAGATCTCTCTATTCCAGGGAGAAGAATTAGGATTAATTTACAACCTTGTGCATGATTTGGAAATCCATGAATGTGGCTTTAGTGCATTAGTTAGAAATCACAAAGTAGTAGTGAACAGTGTGTAAGAAACCCTGAATTCATTGCAAAAGACTAATAACTGGCAATCAGTCCACCAGAGTTGGATCGCCAACCACTTTAAAGAATTAGAATAATTTGAAAGAAATGCTTCATTTCTTTGCAATTTTGCTCTCTTTCTCTCTCTAAAACAGTGAACACTACCCATATCTCTATCTCCATACATATATTGTGCCCCGGTATGAGCCACACCAAATACAACTATCCAACTAGATTCAGATCAGTCTGTTTTGGATGAGAAATTCATCCCTTAACTAGTATTTTTGTGTCTAATGCTTTTCTCCAACTTTCAGTAGTTTTCCACCCAAGGAACTTCCATATATCCCAAAGGACAGTCATTCAAAAGTGCCCTTTTAGATAAGATATACAGAAATATCTACTGATTACCAATCGATCAATATTAAATCAGCCAGGTTAATTTACTCACATGGATGCAGTCAAATTACGTGTGAATATTATGCAACATTGTATGTCAAAGCCCTGAATTCCCAAGAGAAATGAGAACGATGTTACCAGAGTTTCACGACAGAACAGCAGAATTGCGCTGATCATAAAATATCAAACTGGAGTCTTGGCTAAAGAATTCGAATTTAAAACTAGCAAATTCAGACCAGCTGTGCTTAAAAGTAAGGAATATGAGGTATTATTTAAACAGCTCAGAGATTAACAGATTAACAGCGTTGGAAAGGATCTTGTAGGTCTTCTAGTCCAACCCCCTGCTTGTGCTGGAAACCCTATACCATTTCAGACAAATGTTGTCCAATCTCTTCTTTAAAATCTCCAGTGTTAGAGTAGCCACAAGTTATGCAGGCAAGTCATTCCATTGGTTAAAAGTTCTTGCTGTTAGAAAATTTCTCCTTAGTTCTAGGTTGGTTCTCTCTTTGGTTAGTTTCCAACTCTTGCTTCCTGTACTGCCCTTAAGTGCTTTGGGGAATAGCTTGACCCTCCCACTTCTTTGTGGCAGCCCCTGAGATATTGGAAGATTGCTATCACGTCTCCCCTAGTCCTCCTTTTCTCTAGACTAGCCAGGCCCAGTTCCTGCAACTGTTCATCGTAGGTTTTAGCCTCCAGTCCCCTCATCATCCTGGTTGCTCTTCTCTGTACTTTCCCTGTACTAGAGTCTCAACATCTTTTTTTATGTCATGGTGATCAAAAGTGGATGCACTATTCCAGGTGTGGTCTTACCAAGGTATTATAAACTGATATTAATACTTCAGGTGATCCTGAATGAAATGAACGAAAAGAGTTCACCAATGGTTCAAAAAAAAAATGCCCACTCTTTAACATGTTTAATCATACAGACCACATTCAACAAATTCTCTGCTAAACATCTTTCTGCTTCTTACACTCTACCATGACCGTATTTTTGTTTTCCCAATGTTTAGTCTAGTGAAGAGAAGGACCAGGGGAGACAGGATAGCAATCTTCCAATATTTGAGGGGCTGCCACAGAGAGAAGGGGGTCAAGCTATTATCCAAAGCACCCAAAGGTCAGACAAGGAATAATGGATGGAAACTGATCCAGGAGAGATTCAACCTTGAAATAAAGAGAAATTTTCTGCCAGTGAGAACAATCAACCCATGGAACAGAAGTTGCCTTCGGACTTTGTGGGAGCTTCATCCCTGGAGGCTTTCAAGAAGACACTGGACTGCCCTCTGTCAGAAAGGGTGTAGGGTCTCCTGCTTGGGCCAGAGGTTGGACTAGATGACCTACAAGGTCCCTTCCAATTCTGTTAATCTGTTAATTTGACAGGGATGTTTAGAGGGAAAAGGTAAAGTGATGGCTATAATAAAAGGTCTGTCCATTTAGTTTTGGTGTGTCCCAGAATATAATGATCATATTTCCTATTTGGATAGGCATCAGTGGTGGGATTCAAATCTCTGTGGGCGTGGCTTGGTGGGCGTGGCAGGGGAAGGTTACTGTAAAATCCCCATTCCCACCCCACCTCACTAACCTGCTTTCCAGCTCCATTCTCCTGTGTAGGGCAACCAAAGAAGACCCAGCCGATCAGCTGGGACCGAATGGGGGGCAGAGAATGGATGGGGTTAGCGGGGCCAGTCAGAGGCGGTATTGGCCGGTTCTCCAAACTACTCAAAATTTCCGCTACCATTTCTCCAGAACCGGTCAGAGCCGGCTGAATACCACCTCTGATTGGCATCCATAATTTTATATATCTTATGGAAAACATGTTAATGGACATGCCAAGCAGCTGAAATTTCAAAACTGTACCAGCATTCTGCATTTCTAGACTCTTAGTCCTGTGACATTAATACAGATGGTTGCGATTCAATTTTTAAACAGTATATTAAAGCTTAGATCTGTCTGATCTGAGCCTATATATTGTCTGATCTCACCTTTCTTTTTTATAAAAGCTCATTCAAAGGCTGAGAACTGACTGCCAAAAACTTATTTAGTAAATGTGCTGAAACACATTTAGATGAACAACTACTACAGCATTTAGAGGATTCAGCAGTTTTGGCTTTTTTATATAGCTTAATGCACGCATAAAGTATACCCAAAATTTGATCCAGGTTCTCCCTAATTTTCAAATACTTATTTTACAAAATCTCACTGTTACCTCACTGTGATTTCAGATAATATTCTCTGAATTGGTATTTTAAAAAATAAAATAAAATAAAAAAATAAACCAATATTTTCCTTCCCACTCTTTTCTGAAAATTTGGTCCTTCAGATACTGTTCCTTGTAATCCTCCTTGCTCCCATAAAATGGATGTACTAATTTTCTCTTTGTCTCTATTTAAAATTATTACTTTCACCGATGGATCCAGCTGATGAGAACCATTTAGTAAAGAAGTTAAGGACTGTAGAAATTAAAGCAATAACAGCAAGCCATTGGTAAATTTACCTGATATGGAATATGTGTGTGTGTGTGTGTGTGTGTGTCTTATGTGTGTCTGATGCTAAGGAGTTTTACTCCCCCACCCCACCTGAAAAGAAATCTGTTCCAAAGGCAAAACACAAGCAGAGGAGAGGAGTTTCAGCACAAAGTAGCATTAGTACAGAACAATTGAGCTAAGCCACACCCAGGCTCCTTGCTGTCTCCTTCTCACTCACACAGCAAATGTTCTTTCAGTTTCCAAACAGCCCTCAACTCCATCTCTCACACTGACGGGATGCTAGCCAGATGAATACCAATGGATGCTAATAGGCAGAGGTAGAAATTTTTTTCCCTTATTTTCCTCCCCAAAAACTAAGCCCCACCACATAGTTTTATAGCAAAGCACAAGTATCGAGATAGTAACCATATATTCACATGACAATATTTATCTTCTCCAGAAAACATCCATAAATAAGTCTACTGCTTTGGGAATGCTTTTATCCCCGCCATTTTTTTCCATTTCTAGATTTTCTTTTTCTTTGTCTACAAATATCTATTGATTTGTTGTGCACTCACACTACTCCAGATGCTGCTCCTAACAAACTAAAAAGAACAAAATTTTGCCCTTTAAATTTCCAGGATGTTTCATTGAATCGACAGAACATGCTATTGAGTATTTGACTTTTATGTACCACCAATTTGCTTTGACTGTTAGTAATTCAGATTCTTGTAGCTTAAGCTTGCAATAAACCCTTATATTCATTTGAAGATTGCCTGATTTCCCATGCTTGATTCTGTGATTTCTGCATTCCCCATGTTGGTCTATGACCGAATAAAGATTTGATTGATTGATAGATAGCAATAGCACTTAGACTTATTGTATATACCATTTCACAGTGCTTTACAGCCCTCTCTAAGCAGTTTACAGAGTTGTAAACTGACCCCAACAACCTGGGTCCTCATTTTACTGATCTCGGAAGGACAGAAAGCTGAATCAACCTTGAACTAGTCAGAATCAAACTCCTGGCAGTGGGCAAAGTTTGCCTGCAATGCTGCATTCTACACACTGTACCACCATGGCTCTTACTTGATATAACATAATAACTTAATAATTGATAACTTACCCACAAAAGATCTAAGTCTAGCCCACCTTGAATTCCACTGAATTCTTATCTACCACCAATTTCCTTTGACCGTTAGTAGTTCAGATTCTTGTAGATGGCTTAAGCTTGCAATAAACTCTGATATTCATTTGAATTACCTGGATTTCCTAATTTCCTGCACCTGACTCTGTGATTTCTGTATTCTACATGCTGGTCTATGACCAAATAAAGTTTTGATGGATTCATAACTTGTTTGATTCCCCCACTACACATGAAAATGGGCTTTTTAAAATGACAACAATACCTTCTAGAACATTTTATTTGATAACCCAAAATAAAATGGGGTAATAATTTATTCTTTTTATAACCATTATTTTTAAAGATGGCTGAATTCTACTTTAGTTATTTAAGTTACAACTTTTCTACTAAGTTGAGCAAATGAATGTCATTGTTCTGATGGCATTTGCGGTGGATTATCTGATGAGTTTTTATGAGAGATGCTGTATTAAATTGTGACTAATTTGGATACTGGTCGTTAATTTGGTGGTTCAGCATCTATTGGTTGTTACTCTACTACAGTTGATTTATTGTACTAATCAAAAGCTGCCTAGAAGATTAACGCAGCCTTGAAATCTGGTAAATAAATGAGCATATCAATGAAGCCAGGACTGCAAACCTCAAAGTGAATTTGGTGCTTCCTGCTTCGGCCAAGAGTTTATTAACTCCGTGTCAAACTCAACTAGCTTCAGCAAAGTTAGCACAAGGGAATTAGGTGAGTTGCACAGGCACATTTCTACAAAATCAATACTTTCAGGGTTCCTGAAGAAATGAGCCAGGCTGCAGAATGCCTCTGCCCTCAAAGCAGCTGGCTCAGGGATAATGGTAATCATTATGGGCTGGATGGTTGAGGATGAAGGCCTCTATGCAGCAGCCTGTAGTTGTCAACCTGTTCTTTCACTGCTCTCAGCATAAACTCCCATAATATGAATGGTTTTATCCAATGCCCTGTTAAGTTGGGGAATCCCTATATGGTTAAGTGGCAATTATATTGTTTTTCATATTTAGATAAAGGTTCACCTGATGTGCCAAGTCTACAGTGCTAGCAATGAAAGGGAGACCTTACTCTCTTTGTTTCGTCGATACAAGGCACTCTTACAAGAAATCTTCTGCACGCCTACATCCCTTGCAACTGTCCTCTTTGGGCACACAAGTCTCAAACATGTTAAGGTGCTCACTATGGACTGCTTTGTGAAATGCAACTTGGGAAGTAAAATGAGACAATCTCTCGGATGAAATATCCAACCAGCTCAGGATGAAGATGCTGGAAGGTAACAATAAATGACATCTGGTTTTGAGGTGGGGGAATGACTTTATTTTGCTGCTGTCCAATTCAACAACAATCGGTGCTGCATTGGTGAGCAGATACAATCACTCTGTGTTAGGACACTGTGCTGTTTATTTGGTACTCTTTATTTGGTACTTTGGAAAATTTTCACTGAATTTATTCTAGCATGGAAGTTGAAGAACTTGACTTCTGAGCTTCTAAAAGACAGGTAAAATCCAGACCAGGCCCTGGTGGTATTTATCTTGTGTCATCTCCATCTCTATCTCCATTCTCAGCTCCATCCCCCATCCTATCCTATCCTATCCTATCCTATCCTATCCTATCCTATCCTATCCTATCCTATCCTATCCTATCCTATCCTATCCTGCATTCTCTTCTCCTCTCCCCTTCCATTCCACATCACACCACTCCTCTCCATTCCATTCCATTCTAAATTGTATTGTATTGTGTTCTATTCTAATTCTAAATTCTGTTCTGTTCTATTCCTATTCCATTCTCCCTCTATCCCTCTAATACTGTTCTGTGATACTATTGAGACCCATATGGTGTAAATGGAAAGATTACCATTAAAAACAAGCACAAGTTAGAAAAAAAACATTCTGTTTCCCTCTATTTCTTTTTCTGGGGAGAAAGGAAGGTAGAGAAAAGCAAATTTTGAAAACCTCTGCAAAAAAGAAACAGAATCCTTTTGTTAAACGAATGTAGCGGCTTTGTTTTAAAACATGATTGGCAACTGCTGAAACATAAATTACAAACATTTCCCATTGCTGCTTACGGTGAAATTATGCAGATTAGAATTTGATTAGGTTTATTTCATGAGACTCAATTTGGACTTTTAATCTATTAAGCTCCAATAAATTAGCTGTCTCAATAGCTCCCTTGAGCTGCAGCTGTGAGAAGCATTGCTGTTCCTCCACCCCCTACCCTCTTTTGCAATATGCATTCCAACAATTTCTTTCAGAGATGAAGTTACTAAAATCCCAGGTCTCTGAGTACTATTACTTCTTAACTAGCATGTAAATGTCAGGTACAACAAATTGTGCATTAAAATTTGGTATATTTATCCACCTTTGCAGTCATCACTTTCTCCGACTGTTTTGATCACTTTCAAGGATGGACCCAAGAAAGCCAGGAAAAGTATACCAGATTAGAACTGCAACTGAGTTGAACTGAGATGTATCAATATCTTTGGAAAGGTGTATCTTGTTGCAATTTACTCCTCGTAAATATGAATCTTGTCTTAACTAAACTTCATTTCTATATAATAGGACACCATAATTGCTATTATTATGGTCATCCTACTTATTTATATATTTAGCGTATGGCAAAACTGTTAAAAGGTACATCACAATTACATTCTCAATAAGCAAATATGAAACTATTTATTTACAAATAAGTAGGTTGTAGACCCACATCCTACTTATTTGTAAATAAATACTTTCATATTTGCCAAAAAAGCCAACACAGTCATAGGCAGGATTATCAGAGGGATAGAATCAAGTTCATGTGAAATGTTAATACCACTTTATAATGCCTTGGTAAGGCCACACCTAGTATACTGCATCCAGTTTTGGTTACCATGATGTAAAAAAGATGTTGAGACTCTAGAAAGAATGCAGAGAAGAGCAATTCATTCTCTTGTGTCTAAGTCATACCGCAAATTCTTTAGAGTCAATAGCATAGATCTGAGTTTTTTATATTATCATCATCACCATCATCATCATTTTTACAACTAAGAAGATAGGATAAACCATTTCTTGTCTTTTAATATTTCTTCCACCATCCTTAAAGAAAGAAGTAATAACTTCTACCTCTCAGGTATCGCCTCCAGTGAATCGCATTTTATAAAATCACTGAAATGTCAGACTTACTCAACTAAGAGTTCAAAAATCTAGGTTCTACCACTATTCTTTAATCTTTGTGTAGATTCAGTTGTAGAATATCTTAAGAAAAGGAACTTCTATCCTCCAACATTAGTTGATGGGTACCTTTCAGATATCTTAGCTCACTGAGCCCTGTGGCACAGTGGTTAGAATGCAGTATTGTAGGCTAATTCACTACTCACTGCCAGGAGTTTGATCCTGACCGGCTCATGGTTGACTCAGCCTTCCATCTTTCCAAGATTGGTAAAATGAGGACCCAGATTGCTGGGAGCAATATACTGACTTTGTAAACCACTTAGAGGGGGCTGTGAAGCACGACCGAGTAACTTTTATTATACTAATATAGTTGCACGGGAACTTCAGATCCTGCCTATCTTTGCGGTCACTGTCTCCCAATAAAAGTTCCTTTTAAAATGCTGCCTGTTTCAAGAGTTCTGCTTTCTTTCTTTTTGTTATATTTTTTTTTATTTTTGTGTGCATCTCTCTCTCTCTCTCTCTCTGTGTGTGTAATGATAATGACCATTTTGGTATGGAGTTGTTACTTAAAAATGTCCATTTGAATTTGAGGATGTATGATAGCAATAGCAATAGCCCTTAGACTTATATACTGCTTTACAGTGCTTTACAGCCCTGTCTAAGCAGTTTTACAGAGTCAGCCTCTTGCCCCCAACAATCTGCAACCTCATTTGACCCACATCGGAAGGATGGAAGGCTGAGTCAACCTTGAGGCTGGTGAGATTCAAACTGCCAAATCAGCCAACAGTCAGCAGAAGTAGCCTGCAGTGCTGCACTCTAACCACTATGCCACTGTGGCTCATGATCATTTATTTATTCACTTGTTAAATTTATTTGCTGCCTATCTTGCCGTGGGGTTAATCTGGGTGCCTTACAACAATAAAGAGGAAGAAATTAAAAGAGGGCCAACAGAACAGAAATGAGATGATAGCACTATAAAATAAACAATAAAAATGAACCAACGAGAATACATCAATATGATAAGCAAAAGAGACGGATGGCTTTGAAACACTGGCACGGCTCATGTCCTCGTCATGCAAATGATGAGATTCTATAATTGTATCTTGGAGACTGGCACAAGTGTGTGCATGATTTATACACACATTTGTATACTCCATATCATTTACACATTGATATCAAAAGGTAACTGATAGCATAATCTGACCCTCTAAACCCGCCTGAGTGTTGGAACAAGTTCATTTCTTTTCTAAGAATGAGGCATCTGAGGCCCCTTTTCTCCCTATTAACTAACTATAAACTCTGACTTCTGCTTCCTTTGATCTTTTCATGAGAGGGCACGAGGGAGGCAAATTATGGCCCATATTTCATAACGTCATTATGCAAATGCAGCATCTTACCTACTTGCATCAGAAATCCTGCAGCAAGTATGTAATGGTGGCATTTCCTCAATATGACATTATTGCAATTTGGGGCAGATGTCACTGCTGCAAATCATACAGGGATTTCCCCCCCCCTCCCCCCAATTTTTCCCACCATGCTTGTTCGTTATAGATGAATATCCAAAGGCCTTATATGCTCAGGAGAAAGCAGGCATCAAACTAAGAAAAAGGCTGCCATACAGCCTTTTTACATGTTCACACCTTTTTTTTCCTCTGCAGTTCTTCTCCCTAGATTGTGATGACCCAAAGGGGCGTGGCACAAAAGCAACGAAGTCACAAAAGTAGGTAAAGTCCCTTTAATACCTCCAACTTGGCCCCCAATATCCAGTTATCATCGGCTGGAGAAAAAAACTCTCCCAAGAACAGTTGTCAAAGGGAAGAAATTCTGTCCAAACTCAAATACATATAGATTATAAATTAAAACCAACACAAACCACACTGCAGCAATGAACGAGACAGGGCAGGATAAGGAATTGAAGACGTCAAAAGATAATGAAACACACACACTTGGGAGGATGCCACAACTCCGATAAAACTTGACAAACCAGAATAATTTCACTCTTTGCTTCCAGCAACTTTGCTGTGCGCAGTTTGCCCTTTTAAACAATCTTCCCAGCTGCAGCCAATGAAGGGGATCAGGGCCCTTTCCTCCTCCGTAAATCACGCAACTCATGTTGCTCCCTTATCTGTTCCTCCCTGCGTGCCCTAGGATGAAGAGGGGGTGGGCCTGGGTCTTCCTCTGAATGCCCAGCTGGACTGGGCCCTTCCCCAATTTCCTCCACAGCCACCAGAGCCACACTCCTGCTCTCTGTCAGCTGCTCAATCTCCCCCTCAGAATCAGATTCCAACAGGCGTATGACACTAGATCTTCACATTTCTAAAGCAAAAATATCAAGCAAGCCTCTTCAATGAGTTACAATTTTTGAATCTAAAATTTAAGAAGAGCCCAATGAATGCCTGCAAGAAAACTTTTGTATTCTTTGTGGGGTTTTAGATGAGCTGTGCACCGCCCTGAGTCCCTCGGGAAAAGGGCGGTATATAAATTGAAATAATAAATAAATAAATAAATAATAAATAAAAAAAGTCCAATGTACTTGTTTCATTTGTTATAAGTTTACATAACAGAGTAATAGAGCTTGGAAGGGACCTTAGAGATCTTCTAGTCCAGGGGTCGCCAACCTTTTGGACCTCAGGGACCACCAAATTCATAATTTTAGATGTCAGGGACCACTAACTGGTTCTGTGGATGTGGCCTAATTTGTGGGTGTGGCTTGGTGGTCATGTGACTGGCTGGGCATGGCTTGTAGGTAAATATTATAAATATTATAAATATTTATATAAATATTGAATTTTTTTATAAAAAAGAGCAACTTTTACCCAAAATCAGGCAAAACAGGCAAGCAGATTGAGTTGCTCGCAGAATCACAAATTCATTCGGAGATCTATCTATCTGCCATCGGCTAGCTCAATCTGTCACATAAAATTTGCTTGCAAGCGAACTCACAAAAGTAACTCACAACACACCATGTATGTAAATATTGAATTTTTTATTTTTAAAAAAGAGCAACTTTTATCCAAAATCAGGCAAAACAGGCAGATTAAATCCATTCAGCAATCTATCTATCTGCCATCGACTAGCTCAGTCTCTCAAATTTGCTTGCCGTGAGTCTGCACTGAATTTGCTTGGAAGCAAACCTTCAGTCCTAAGGGAAGTTTGGCTGTTCTTAAAAGCAGAGCCGAAGATCTAAAGACTAGCTAGAAAGCAAGAAATCCAACCATTTTCTGCTTCCTAGCTAATCTAAATCTCCCAGCAGAGCAGAGCAGAACAGATGGTGGTCGGAAAAAGGAAAAATAGCAACTTAGCAGACAAGTTTGCCAGGTAAGGAGTGAGTGGGCAGGGAGGGTTCCCACGGGGCCATGTGGGCTGAGCAGCCTTGTGTTTCTGCGCAGCCTGGATTAATTGCTTTGGAGGGGTGCTCTGGGGGTGAGATTTCTCTGAGGCCCACCAAAATTTTCTCACGGCTCACCAGTGGGCCACGGCCCACCCGTTGGCGACCGCTGTTCTACTCCAACTCCCTGCTCGGGTAGGAAACACTATAACAAGGGTCCCCAACCTATGGGCTGTGGCCCACTACTTGAACCCAGACCATTGGAGAAATGGGCAAGCATGCGTGAAGTTTCACTGGCATGAGCTGTGGGCAAGCACACACATGTGCACAAAACTGCACTCGTGTAAGCAGAGGGCACTTGTGCCCATGCACGTAGCTCTACTAACTCAAATGGAGGGGGCTTGAGAGTGTGTGTGCACACCGCTTGCAAAAAATGGAGCTGTGCATGCATGCACCTGCCATTCACCCACCCACCCCCGCCTAGGGTTGGGGACCACTGCCCTATACCATTTCAGACAAATGGTTGTCCAATCTCTTCTTAAAAACTTCCAGTGTTGGAGCATCCACAACTTCTGGAGGCAAGATTTTCCATTGGTTAATTGTTCTCACTATCAGGATGTTTAGTTTTAAGTTGCTTCTCTCCTTGGTTAATTTCCATCCATTGTTTCATGTCCTGCCTTTAGGTGCTTTGGGGAATAGCTTCACTCCCTTTTCTTTATGGCAGCCCCTCAAATATTGGAACACTGCTCTTATGTCATCCCTGGCCCTTCTTTTCAGTAGACTAAAGGAAAAGGTTCCCCTTGCACATACGTGCTAGTCCTTTCTGGCTGTAGGGGGTGGTGCTCACCTCTGTTACAAAGCCAAAGAGCTAGCGCTGTCCGAAGACGTCTCCATGGTCATGTGGCCGGCATGACTAAACACCGAAGGCGCATGGAACGCTGTTCCCTTCCCACCAAAGCGGTCCCTATTTTTCTATTTGCATTTTTATGTGCTTTCAAATTGCTAGGTTCACAGAAGCTGGGACAAGTAACTGGTGTTCACTCCACTATGCGGCTAGGGATTCGAAACGCTGAACTGCCAACCTTTCTGATCGACAAGCTCAGCGTCTTAGCCCCTGAGTCACTATGTCAGTAGACTAAACAGTAGACTAGATATACCTAATTTGTACATGGTAACATACTTTAGGTACACATCTTCAGCATAATTCCCCATCTATATATGTGGTATCCATGCACTCATACACGCACACTCATACAGAGAGAGAGGAAGGGAGGGAAGGAGGGAGGGAGGGAGAGGGAGAGAGATTGAATCTTGGTTAGTATTGCTAACACTCTTTTCTCGAAAGCCAATTCTACAGCAATTATTCTGAAATACATGAACCCTCCTATGTAATTGTCTCAGTGTATATAAATAACAATCTATTAAACAAACAATATGTGCCAGAACAAGGGGGGGAGGAAACCAGAAGCAGAATATCTGCTATTAACCATAACTTTAAATCACTGTGATTCTCATAATGCATTGTTGGCATGTTCCACTTTATCAAAGTTATCTTCATAATCAAGATACTATCACAGCCGCTCTGGGCATTGGAACTATTTTTAATTTTAATTTAAAGAGCAATTAAAGGAAGACAATGGATACACACGTAATAAAGTAAGTGATTAGCAGCATACGAACGACACCGGCTTAATGATAATACTCAGTTTTATTTTCCCAAGGCACTGTTCCCAAGAACCCCTTCATATTCAAGGATTGTTTGGTTAATATGCCTCAACCTACAATTACAACATTGCTGACACCATTAAGCACTGAAACAACATCCCTTTGCAAAAATCCTGTTGTCTCATTAAAATGGAAAGGGTCACGTAATTTACCAGCCTGGAATGTTGTTCATAATTAGCAAACATTACACAGAATAGGCTACCATTGGGAGCCCATGAACTTTTGTGAAATATTCAAGAGGTAGATGTTTATATTCTATTAAAATTGAAAATAAGGCAGCAGCCCCATGCACATTTCCAGGCTTATGTCCTAATTTATTTGTACTGATAATAGATGATTGGTAAGACTGCCCAGGTGATGCTGTTAAGATGCCCTGGGAAGAAGATGGAGCTGTTGTGAAAACCCCAGTAGAAAAGTGATTAAAATACAAAACTCAAACAGGGTGCAGTTCTAGTTTCATACAAATAATAGCAATAGCACGTAGACTTATATACTACTCCATAGTGCTTTATAGCACTCACTGAGCTGTTGATAGAGTTCGCCTATTGCCCCCAACAATTTTGATTCCTCATTTTACTGATGTCGGAAGGATGAAAGGCTGAGTCAACCTGGAGCCCCATCATCAGGGTTAAACTCCAGCCTGTGAGCAGGGCTTGCCTGTAATACTGAATCAGAATCAAAATAGAGCTGGAAGGGATCTTGGAGGTCTTCTAGTCCAGTCCAGTGGTGGGATTCAAAATTTTTTACTACTGGTTCTGTGGGCATGGCTTGGTGAGTGTGGCTTGGTGGGCATGGCAGGGGAAGGATACTGCAAAATCTCCATTCCCTCCCAATCCCACTAACCTGCTTTCCAGCTCCGTTCTCCAGTGCAGGGCAACCAAAGAAGAGCCAGCCAATCAGCTGGGACTCAATGGGAGGCAGAGAATAGATGCGGTTGGCAGGGCCAGTCAGAGATGGGATTTGCTGGTTCTCTGAACTACTCCAAATTTCTGATACCGGTTCTCCAGAACTGGTCAGAACCTGCTGAATAGCACCTCTGATCCAGCCTCCTGCTCAAAGCAGGAGACTCTATACTACTTCAGATAAGTGACTGTCCAGTCTCTTCTTATAAACTTCCAGTGATGGAATCCCCTACAACTTCTGAAGGCAACTTCTGTTCCACTGGTTAATTGTCCTCGCTGCTAGGAAATTTTCTCCTTAATCCCAGGTTGCTTCTCTCCTTGATGAGCTCCCATCCGTTTGGTTCTTGCCTTGCCTCCTGGTGCTTTGGAAAACAAATTGACCCCTATTTCTTTGTGGCAGCTCCTCAAATTATTGCATTCTAACCCTTTTGTGCCATCAGGACTCTTTGCCCAAATAACGCGAGTAAATTGAGACTGAATAGATCTACGAGTCGCTAGATTAATCCACAAAGCTACTGAAGCAAGTAAAGAGTTGGTAAGTCCACAGAGTAAAACAAAAACCAAAAACAAAAGTACTCAATGGGTTTTAATATAGATCGCTCCAAGTTAAGGTATTTCAAAGGCTTTGTTTAAGAACCTCAATCCCTCAATGTCATTTACTCACTTGCACACACACACACACACACACACACACACACACACAGACAAGAATGATTGAGAAGTTTTTTTCATGAAATTCCCAGGACTCCTTTTAATATGAATTCCATTCCATTTATTTTTTTTTATTTTTAATTTTTAAAAAAACAGCTCCAATAACATTTACCATTAGTTCCTGGGCTGTCTGCAAGCAAGCTGGGGTGCTATCCTTTAAGAGGTTCACTTGGAACATAAACTATATTCCAATAAAAAGTGAAGAGGAAATTACGAATTCATTAAAGTCCTTTGTGGTGTCTTTTGTACTACATATAATATTTATTATTCCGGGCCACTGTAAAAAATATGCTTTAATATCTTTAGGCAACTGTAAGGGCTTAAATATTTATAAAACAGCTAAAGATAAAGCATGGCCCTCTACCTCCGACATATACAGGGGATGATGTAAAGCATGCAATCAAAGACAATAATGTTTTCATCCCATTTGTCATCTTAAAGCAGCTTTTTTTTTTGACGCTGACTCCCTTGTGTCCCATCTGAACGAGAGCAGTTGTCTACGTTGAGTAGCCCAGACGAGTTTGCTCCTTAAAAACTACCAAGAGTGCTATACTTCATATAAAATAGGGTCTTCGGAAAAAATGGAGACAAAAACTATAAATTTGAGGGCAAAAATGACAACAACAACAACAACAACAAAGGTTGCAAGAGGCTTCCAAAGAGCACCATAGTTATGGTGGGGACATCTGGGAAACAGGAAGCATTTTGATTTAATATTTCATAACGCAGAGACTAAGGGTTCCCAGCTTGTTGTATAATTAATGCTTATGAAAAACCCTTGTGTGTTTACGTGAGGCAGCTTAACTTTTATTTTTATTTTATTTTGCATTGGGATTTTTTTTTAAAAGGTAGGTGCCTGAATTTTAAAAGGATTGTCATTTAAATTTTGAATAAAAATAATGTTATAATTCATGGTCAACACTGTATGCTTAGTAGTTTCCCACATATAGCCATGTTCAGTCTTTTATTAGTTTTAACCAGAGCGGGTTTGTCTCATATTAGGATCGCAGAAACTCTGAGCGTAGATATGAAAAGTAGCTTTAACTAAACTTCAGCTATTTCCATACAAGAATGTTGGTCTGTAATTGTAATAAAAATTGATTGATTCCATACAAGTTTATCTATTTTCAAGCTCTTACAATGCAGAGAAGTGGACCAAGGCAGCCATTAAATTCCGATTTTCTTAATGAGCGAGTAACTAACCCCTAGAGCAAGACACTTTTGAGTTTCCCTTAACTCCGAGTTTATAACTCATCATTTCATCTCAAAAACGAACTCTGCTTACACAGTGAAGACTCATTAGAAAGATATTCATGATGGAATCGCTGTGGAGAAGCCAGCATTCTTCATTAATCCAGTTTACCATTTAATCATTGTTAGTTGACATTCATGTAAATTTGTGCTGTCGTCAAACATTGCATTGAATCAACTGAGGAAAACCTGCCCAAACCACCAACTAATTTCTCCCCCAACACTGTCTGCAGACCTCAAACTGTGACATTTGGAGAAGAAAAAATTGATAACGATAATGAAGTATATATTTATGTAACATTTGATCTTCTTAACTAATGACAGAAATACCTGTATTGTTTTTTCATCCTTTCAACATTCCCCTAATAAAAGTAAAATAAATAAATAGATTACTAGAATCAGGGAAAAAAGAGGATTGTGGATCAGAATTTGCCTGTTTTCCAATCTGCACACAGACACTGATGGTAGAATAATATTATGTCGGCACAATAAGTTCTGTAATGTTCTTGCTATAATTAAAGAGACACAAATGTCTCTCTGTCATCTCTTCAAAGCGACATGAAGGACAGGTTTCAAAATATATTTGGAGCTCAAGATGGCAGGCTGAGGGTCTATGAAAAGCAGATATTTCAAATAATAAGGTGAGCATAATGGGAATCTTTCCTTCCTTACTCTCGTAAAACACAACCCTTGGGAGCTTGACGTCAGGGACTTAGGAGAAAGAAGAACCACATAGAGATAATATAAGAACAACAATTTGCCAATATTTACCATCCTAAATTCTCATGGATCAAATTTCAGAATCCAACCACTTACTAAGGGCCTCCGTTCTACCCTAGCATCTCTAGGCACATGGACACCACACACAAGGAAGGAGTACACCAAACTTTGGAAATCTGATTGTAGTTTGTAGGAATCATATTCTTCACACAACTCTTGACCATTATAGGAACATCCACCTTCCTGAAACAATGTCTCCCCAGGCTTTCAAGAGGTAGCAGTAGAGTTTTGCACATGGAAACTAAGGGTACATGGCAGAATAGTACATGGAAGGTATGTGCTGGCCATTAATATCCAATGCAGATCATGTCACTTAACAACAATGGAAAGGAAGGCCGTAAAACAGGGCAAAACTCACTAAGCAAATGTCTCACTTAGCAACAGAAATGTGGGGCTCCATTGTAGTCATAGACTGAAGACTATCTGTACTGCTGGAGTTAAAGGCTGATACTATAGGGCAGGGATGTCAAACTTGATTTCATTTGAGGGCTGCATTAAGGTTGTGTTTGACCTCGGGGGGGGGGGGTGTATGTGTGGCCAGGGGGGCACCTTTGGTGGCCAAGTGCTAAGGCAGGACTTCCCTCCAACTCTCCCTCATTCTCATTATAATCTTCCTTCCTTCCTTCCTTCCTTCCTTCCTTCCTTCCTTCCTTCCTTTTCTTTTTCCTTCCCTCGACATTCTCCTTTCTTTCCTTTTCCTTATTTTTCTTTCCTTTGCTCTCTTCCCATCTTCCCTTTTTTTCTTTGTCTTTCCTCTTTCCCTTTCTCCTTTCCTGCCCCTTCTTGCATACTCAAATACAAAAAGAGAAACATTTCTCCTTTTGTTTTGTTTTTAGTTTGTTTGAATAGCCCGCTGCCAGCAAAAATGGAACTTGAGGGGGGACTGTACGTGGTCCCCCGAGCTCTGTTTTTGCTGGCAGAGGACTGCAGGTGGCCACCGTGGCTGAAAATGAGGCCCTGGGGTCCACGGACATTCCCCCAAGCCCCATTTTTTCTGGCAGAGGCACCGTGGGCCAGTCCTTTGCTGTTTCCAGGGTAGCCCCATGGACCAGATCTAAGCACCCTGAGGGCCGGATCTGGCCTTGAGTTTGACACCCCTGCTATAGGGGAACTCCTCTTAGGACTGCCTTAAGAAAGCTAGTTTCTCTTGAGTCATCTATCTCCCCCTTATTTAATTCTCTTTATACAACAGAGCTATTAGAAGAATTGTAAATGGAACTCAGAGCAGAATTACTGACGTGGCTGAAATATAATTCCTAGGGAAAACTCTCATAAGCTGAACTCATTCAGAAAGAACTGCATCTGAACCATTGTGCTGTGATCTGTCTTGTAATGTCTTTGGGAATATATGTATATATATATATATTACAGTGCAATTCTGGTTTTTTTTTCCCTTCCTCAGCCCACTTAAGAATCACGAGACGGCTTTTTACTCAATGAGCAGCTTTCTAATGAAATTCATTGTTCTCATCATCTAGAATTCAAAGCAGCAGTTTAAATCATTAGCCAAGATCATTACATCATTGAGGGCGGATATCTGAAGTTATCACCCCCAGCAAAGCGGCTACAAGGAACATAAATCTGGCTAAGCATAATTGTCTTTTATCTGCTCTGGTCCTCACTCAATGTCTATTGTAACAGGGGAAAATATAGTGTTTTCTGAAAACCAAAAGGGCAAGAAATTCAAAATTGGGGAAACGGACAGAATATTTATAACCATAATTGTTCCCCAACTCACTCCTTCATTCATATTTGAATAATATATGGGAGAATGTCCTAGGTTTTTCAATACGCATTAACAGAAACTCGGCACAGATTTGACAATAAATAATAACATAAACTATGAACTCACTTAATTAGATGGGATATCAACGCAACTTCGATAACTGGCAAAAAAAAACCAAAACCCAATGCATTTAAATTGGCCACATGACTATTGTTTTTAGGTGCAATCTATTATACGTTGGGATAGTCCTTGTAGCTGAGTCAGCATTCACTGCCCCTGACTGTAGACCTTGACTATAGCTGCAATGATTGTGTGACACTGAAACATTTTTTTCCCCACTGTCTCCAGGAAGCTGTTGCTGAAATCAATGAATGGCAAACCAACTTGGCTTTGTGATGCCTTCACAGATTGATGAGAGGGACAAAGAGGTCACGTGGAACATTTCAAGCAAGTCTGCAAATCTCATTTTGTCAAGACACCAAGATGGACCGATAAGGGACCTCAGCTCCTCATCACCAAAACCCCAAGGGACTCATTTTGGCATCACAAAAAGTGGAGAGGAGGGAATTAATACCAAAGCTCTCTGGGACAGAACCTCCATTATTGCTGGAAGTTACCCAGAGCAAAATTCAGTGAGGAATTATTTTGAAGTTCCTCCATGAAATATCTGAGGAATGTTTGGGGAAGACCAAAGTATACTAACAGCAAGATTTCCTCCTCCTCTTCCTCCCTCTTCCTCTTCTCCTTCTCTTCCTCTCCACTTCTCCTCCTCCTCTTCCCATCCTCCTCCTCCTCTTCCCATCCTCCTCCTCCTTTTCTCCTACTCCCTCATGTCTTCTCCTCTTCCTCCTCCTCCTCCCTCTCCTTTTCCATTAACCAAATGACAATGATGTCCATTCCTCACTAGACATAAAATCAGATGGAGTATTTTAAAAAAAGGACATCAGGATGCAAAAGGCATCCCTGTCCTTTTTCACATACGTGTGGCACTCTAGCAGGCCATTCTAGACTTCCTAATCTTAATCAACAAACTCTACTGAAGTGCTAACTCTGAAGGTCTGATGTCAGTAACAGATGGAAGATCAGCTGAACTAGGATTTCAGCAGCTGAAATCAGAACTGCCTTCTGCTTTGATTCTCCATTTTATTTTCCACATGGGGTAGGAAGGATGGGAGAGAGGGAAAGTTGTCTTCTTCAGGGTCCAATGGAAAGACACGGTGGTCTTCTGAAAGCTTTGTAGCTACAAGAAGGAGAACTTATGGAATGATAAGCCAAGGAGTGATTTGTGTTCCTGAAAGTGAAAAACCAGTTTACCTCCAAGTCTTATGATCTGTGCCATCATCAAACCTGCTCAGTGTGAACAGAGAGTCATGGCACCCATTTGGGAGCCATGGTCAAGCTCTTTGTGGAAGCAACCTGTCTACTTTTCTTTTTCTTTTTTCTTTTTTAATCCATTAAAAAGATGCCACTCCGGGAGTTGCTGACCTGTCACATCATCCTAGGTCTGTTCCCGTGCAATTGGCGTCTTTCCAGCGCATCCTTAAGTCTTTTTTCCAAATTATTTCTACTAGAGTACTTCCAGGAGTCCAGTTGGAGTGCACACAAAAGCCGTCTCTGCGGTAAATCCAGCTGCCGCACAAGTTCAAAACAGAAAAGTGATTTGGGTCAGGTTTTGCACCTGAATTAGATGATTTAAAATGTTTTTTCCCAGGATGAATAATGCACCGACTATTAAACAAAAAGGAAGTGACAGCTGCTCTCTCCAGATAAATGCATTGAGCAAGGTGCAGTATAGTGAGCTCTTTGCCAGACCAGCAGAAATAGCATCTCTTCCTTTATAGATACTGGAAGTTATGGCCATTGTAGATCCTGCTTATTAAGGACAGATGGGAGGGGGAGGCCTCTACACAGTCTTCCCCATCCCAATTGATATTGATGTTCTACAGAAGTTTGGACAAGAGAGCTTTCGGCTCAACTTCCCACTTAAAATCATCCCTCTCCAAATAGAGGAAGTCTTCGACTCACGAGCACAATTGAGCCCCAAATTTTCTGTTGTTAAGTGAGATATTTGTTAAGTGACTTTTGCCTCCCTTTATGACCTCAGTGGCTCAGGGGCTAAGACGCTGAGCTTGTCGATCAGAAAGGTTGGCAGTTTGGTGATTCGAATCCCTAGCACCACATAACGGAGTGAGCTCCCGTTACTTGTCCAAGCTTCTGCCAACCTAGCAGTTTGAAAGCACATAAAAAAAAATGCAAGTAGAAAAATAGGGACCCCTTTGGTGGGAAGGAAACAGCGTTCCATGTCCCTTCAGCGTTGAGTCATGCCAGCCACATGACCAGGGAGACGTCTTCAGACAGCGCTGGCTCTTTGGCTTTGTAACGGAGATGAGCACCGCCCGCTAGAGCCGGAAACAACTTTCCTGCCACAGTTGTTACATCAATTACTGCAGTTGATAAGTTAGTAACCTGGTTGTGAGTTGAACCTGGCTTCCCTGTGGACTTGTCAGAAGGTCACAAAAGGGACGCAGCAACGTAACCTCGGGAGGCAGCAATGGTCATAAGTATGAACTGGTTGCCAAGCATCCGAATTTTGATCACATGAGCATGGGGATGGTGCAAAGGTCGTAACTGTGAAAAATGGTCGCAAGTCCCGTTTTTCAGTGCCGTTGCACCTTTGAACCGTCATCAAATGAACTGTTGGAAGTCAAGAACTACCTGTTCATCTCACCCAAAAGACAACTTCCAAGTTATTAAGAAAAGAATGGAATGTGCTGAAATGAGTAAATTGACATTTGAAATTAGAGAAGAAGAAGATAAACAATTTTATAAGATTTGGGATTTATTTTATCAATGGTTAGAAAATAAAATAGGGTAACAAAGTATGTAGAACTCTACAATATAAGGAGAATAGAACTACATAGAATATATAAAGATGTATAATCATATTATAATTATGGGATGGATTTAGGATGATAATATGAATTGTTATAAGATAAATCAATTTAAAAATATGGAATATCTCGCATAACATGAATGAATAATAGCATAGTCAAATGATTGATTATCAATGATAATAATGTATTTAGGAATACTTGATTGATAATATGAGAATATATATAAGTAATTGTAAGTCAGGACTATGGAGAGGACGCACAAAACAACCGACACACTGTATGTAGGTAAGTGGAAGATGGCTTGATGCTTTTATGTTGTGCTTGTGTATGTTTGTCTAAAAAATAAAATTTTGTTTGATTAAAAAAAAAAGACAATTTCCAGTCCAAATTGTTAGGTGTTCCTTCTTGGATCGAATTACTCCTGACGATGTGAGCCATGGTATTTAAGGTGCTTCTAGAAAGTCTATTCCTTTTTGAAAGCACCAATAAAAGATCAGAAGTAATCTGTACATAAGTTGTCACAGTAACAGTTGTACTTTTAATTTCTAAATGGCCCACAGCTCAATGGTTTGAAAGCTAAACGCAAACAGGGGTGGGCTTCAAAAAATTTTAGCATAGGGTTCTCCGCCCAGTTGCTCGATGGGCATGGCTATGGTGGGTGTGGCCTAGTTGACCTCCTTCACCATGGCAAGGGGGTGTTTTTGCCCTCCCGGGGCTGCGGAGGCTTTTCTCGAGCCCCCAGGAGGGCGAAAATAACCTCCCCGGGCTCCGGAGGCTCTCTGGAATTGAAAACAGGCCCATTTCCAGCCTTCCCAAACTTCCAGGAGGCCCATTTTTCACCCACCCTGAGCCTCCATGTGCGCCCTGCACTTACCTACATCCAAAATGGGCTGCCTGGGGACTCCTGGGAGGGGAGGGCTAGTAGTGGGATTTGGGGGTTCTCCAAACTGCACAGAATCTTAGCTAGGGGGCTCTCCTCTGCGAACCCCCAGCAGCCCCACCCCTGAATGCAAAGCACCTGAGGGAAGATTGATCCATCACCAAGCAAAGTTGAGGGGATCAATTGGACCAACAGAACATAGAAACATTAGGCTGGAAGGAACCTTAGGGGTCTTTTAATCCAACTCCCTACTCAAGGCAGGAGACCTTATACCATCTTAGTCAAAGAGTTGTCCAGTCTGTTTCTGAAAACCTCCAGTGATGAACGTCCCAAAGGTGCTTTTTTCAGGAGGCAACTGACTTCCTTGTTTTTTCTTCAAAGATGTTTCACTTTTCATCTCCATTGATGAAGGACCCACAACTCCAGGAGGTAAGCTATTCCACTGAGTAACTGTTCTCACTGTCACAAAATTTCTCCTTACTTCTAAATTGGATCTCTCTTTAACGACCTTCCTTCCAACCATTCCTTCTTGTCCTGCCTCTAAATAAGGTTGATCCTCTCTTCTCTGTGACACCCCCTCAAGTTTTGGAAGACAGTTATCATGTCCCCCCCAATCCTTCTCTTCAATAAGGAAGACGTACCTAGGTCCCTCAACCATTTATCATACAATTTAGCGTCCAGATCCTTTACCACTTTGGTTGCTCTTCTCTCTACACTTCCCCAGGGTCTCAGCATCCTTTTTGTATCACGGGGACCAGAACTGGATGCAGTATTCCACATGTGTAATATAAAGCAGTATTATCATATTATTATTATGCTGTGATCTTGACGTTATTCCTTTGTTGATGCAACCTAGCATTGTGTTGGCATTTTTGGCAGCTGCAGCACACTATCACCTCATACCTAAGTGTTAGTCCATTAGACACCCAGTCCCTTTCACCAATCCAATAAGTGCTGTCCATTATGATGAATAGTACGAGCTTAAGATTTTGGTTTGCTCCTGGGAAGGAAAGCTGGGGCAAATCTAGACAGCATACTAAAAAGCAGAGACATCACCCTGCCAACAAAAATGTGCATAGTCAAGGCTGTGGTTTTCCCAGTTGCAATGAAGGGCTGTGAAAGTTGGACCATAAGGAAGGCTGAGCACCAAAGAATGGAGGCCTTTGAGCTCTGGTGCTGGAGAAGACTTCCGCAACTCCCTTGGACTGCAAGGTGATCAAAGTGGTCAGTCCTAGAGGAGATCAACCCTGACCGCTCTTTAGAAGGCCAGATCCTGAAGAGGAAACTCAAAGACTTTGGCCACTTCATGAAAAGGAAGGACTCACTGGAGAAAGGCCGAATGCTGGGAATGATGGAGGGCAAAAGAAGAAGAAGGAGATGGCAGAGAAGGAGGGGGCTGGATGAAGTCACTGAAGCAGTTGCCATGAGCTTAAATGGACTCCAGAAGATGATAAGAGGACAGGAAGGCCTGGAGGAACATTGTCATGATGGGTCGGACACGACTTCACAACTAACAACAACAACAAATATCAGAGGTCTCCAACCTTGGCAACTTTAAGACTTATGGACTTCAACTCCCAGAATTCCTCAGCCAGCTATGCTGTGCTATATGGATGTAGCTACTTTAAAAAAAAAAAAATATTCATGGTTTTTCTAATATTGAAGTCACAGTTGAAATAATGAATATACTTGAACTTTAGTTGCCCTAATTATTCATGGACCCAGTTACAAGGAATAAAAAAATATTATTTTCATTTCCACAGAACATCTAAATCAGTATTTGATTCTTGTCATTATATAGATAAATCTGATTTCCTCTGTTTGCCTCAGCTTCTCAATCCCCTCTTAGAAAAAAATAATAAAAATTAAATTAAAGCACCAGGGCTATGTGTTGCTTTAATTTTGTTCAGGTCTTGCCAACTGAAGACTAATCTCTGTAATTTATTATTAATGAATCATTACAATATATAATAATACAGAACATATTATTAATATGTTTGGCAATATATTAATATTATGTATTATAATTACTCATAAATTAGCAAACAATGTATTCCATTATACATATTTTACTATATGCATTGTAAATAATATGCATAATAAACCACTCTTCACTGCTGAAGTTAAACTGCAAAGTTATCCATTGCAAATTAATAATAAGAAAGATAAACCCAGTAAAATATAAGGTGAAGCAAACATTAAAAATGAAAACAAATGGGAAAAAAATAGATAAAATGGGACATTAGCCACTCTGTCCCTTGTGTGAGGAATATAAACCCATAACGTATTGGTTACACAACAGTTAAATGTTTACACCATTGGCTTCCTAATGGCCATGCTGTATCTACTGGCTACATCCATGTTTCAGAGAGCATATCAAATAAAATGAGGTAGACTTTTCAGCAGGCCAGCTGGAACAAGTTGGCAACAAAATTATAAATAACTTCCCCTATGTATTTTTCTGAGTTTGATCAATGGTTCAGACACTGTCCTTTTCAACAGCATAAGAAGGAAGGTTTAAGCCAGCCCAAATCTGGCTAGAGGTAGATCCAAGGTGACTTTAGCATCTTGATTTCATTTGAAATCAAAGCAGCCATTCTGGAACGTGTTGTCGGTGTTCAGACAACCAATATTTGTTGGGACAAGCTGGCAAGATTGGAACCACTGCAACCTATCCTGATTCCACTGAGATACTTGCTGGTGACTTTCGACACCAGAGTGGGTCCAAGTGACCAAATTCTATTCTCCCATTTGAATGGGGAATCCCCTGCAGCTAATAGCCTGAATTGCACCCAACCTCATAAAAGTCAAAAATTAAGAGGATTTATTATGGGGGCTGGTGGTTGATGCCAATGCTTTCAGATTCTTAAGAAGAATGCATATTTGGGTGTTGGGGTGGGGCTAGTGCCATTGAATATGCTGCTTTCATCTTTACAACAAGCACTCCACAATTATTGTGAAATGAGCTGACTAATTCCCGAGACATTTAGAAATGTTATATTTGTAATTGTGCATTAAGATAAGCATTATAAAAAAATACAGCACAGATAAGTGATTACCTATCAGCTCAAAATCAAATCCCACAACTACCACAACCACTACCACAACTACAACCAAACATACCCACCAAACAACAGCCACAAACAATTACTATCCCATCAAATAATTCCATAAATAATATCCCCTTACTCATCAGGGACACCATGGAACGTGAACAGAAACGTCCAAATGTCATCTTATTTGGTCTCGAAGACACCAACAAATCAGACTACATCACCAAAGTTTGTGATATCATAAGCAACTCAAATACAACAAACATCTCTCCTGAAGATATCATTGAAATAACCAGAGATGGCCCTGGATTTTGTAGAGTTGTTTGCAAAAATGAGTCCAGCAAACGCATATTCATTCATACAATAAACGCCATTGCAAAATCCAATCCCACCCATACAAAACTTCGCTCAAGACCAGACTTATCCATACTGGAAAGAATCCGCTCCCATGAACTCCGTGCAGAACTCAAAAACCACCTAGACAGTGGAGAAAAGGACCTATACATTGACTACAGAGCTGATTGCATCAAAAGAAAGTCACACAATCCACAACTCCGCATCCAACCCCACCCCATCCAATCCAACATCACTCAAAACTAGGTATGCACGCTCCTAACTCCCTCTATTCCAATCATAACTGGCCTTAAATGCAAGCTACTCAATGCAAGAAGCCTTGTAAATAAAATACCTGAATTTCTCCTCTTACTAAATACAGCTAAATTCAACATTATATTTGTCTGTGAAACAGGGCTCAACACATCTCTCCCTGACTCCATTACCACAATAAGAGGCTATCATATTTACTGATCAGATCATGAAATCCATAGAGGAGGTGGTGTTGCTATCTTCTATAAAAAGTCCCTACATCTAAAAAACATTCAAGTTACCCAGGAGCTTGCTCTTCCTGAGACCATCATCTGTGAACTGTCCTTAAATATCACATTTTGGTTCTTACTATGTTACAGAGTCCCTGATTATGACATCGAACATGCAAACAAGCTAAATACACTACTAACATGGGCAGCATCCTGCCCACACGTTTTTATCTTTCTTGGTGACTTCAATCTACCTCACATTAACTGGACCCTAAACACATGTACAACTGAACCCACACATGCAACCTTCTACAATGCTGTAACAAATCTGGGACTAGAACAACTAGTAACCAACAACAGTAGACTTAACAACTGCCTCAATCTCATCTTCTGCACTAGTTTGAATTCAATTTATGGAATACAAATTAAAGAACCCTTTTCCAACAGTGACCACAACATGATTAACTTTTGTCTCAACATACGTCCACACAAAAATCATCACAACGACGGAATCCCCGATTATAACTTCAAAAAAGGCAACTATGATCTTATAAACAATGATCTCTCATCCCTTGATTGGCAATTTCTATTCTATGGATGCAATACTGTAGAAGACCATTATCATATATTTTTACTTGAACTCAAAAGAGTCATCAAACTATATGTACCAATAACAACTCCCAAAACCAGAAAAAACAAATTACTCATAACAATAAGGAAGCTTCAATCCAAAAAGAAATCACTTTGGCGGAAAAACAAATCTGGTCACATTGCCAACTTCAAAAGCCGATACAAAAATTTATGCCACCAGATAAAGACTGAATGCACCAATTATCACATTAAACAAGAGGAAAACCTTCCATGCACCAATTCCACCTGTGCTTTCTACAATTTTGTAAATTTTATTTATTTATTTATTTTATTAAACTTTTATACCGCTCCCTCTCCCAAAAAGGGACTCGGGGCGGTGTACAGCCTACTAAAAACACATAATAAATACTCAATAAATACAATTTAAAATAAATTAAACCAAATTGATCCGGCTGTCTAACCCAAAAATAGAGTTAAAAATTAAAAACTAATAAAACCCCGATTAAAATTAAGTTAAAAAACTAAAATACAGTTACTGGGCCAGGCCAGCCTGTTGAAAAAATAGGGTTTTCACTGTGCGCCGGAAGGTCAGAATATCCGTCATAGCCCGTATCTCCGGGGGGAGATCATTCCAAAGGGAGGGGGCTCCCACAGAGAAAGCCCGAACCCTCGGGGCCGTCAACCGACAACGGCCGGGCGGTGGTACCCCGAGGAGGGCAACCCTGTGGGAGCGTACTGGGCGGCGGGAGGTTGATGATGGCAGTAGGCGGTCCCGTAAGTACCCAAATAACAAACTAAAAGACTCAAGGTCCAACCTACCCCTGAAAGGACCTAATGGTAAAGACTGCAACGACGACACCATTAAAGCCAACCTCTTTAACATATTCTTTGGCTCAGTATTTGTAAACAGCAATGGATCGTGCCCAGTATTTCCTAGTCGAATCACAGACAACTACAATGATCAATTTTACAAAAGAGAATGTTGAAAAAGCACTACGCAATCTAAAACCATCTCTATCTATTGGACCGGACGGAATATGTGCCTACTTCTTAAAAACGCTATCCGCTGCTATAGCTGAACCCCTAAGCATAATCTATGAAAAATTTGTCAGGACCAGCTCCTTGCCAAAACTAGGGTCACAAGCCACGGTCATCCCCATCTTCAAAAAGGGAGACCCCAGCCTAGTTGAAAATTACAGACCAATCTCTTTATACTGCATCACCTGTAAAGTCATGGAATCTATTATTAACCAATCCATTATCCTCCATTTAGAGACAAACAACCTACTCTCTAGTAAACAATTTGGTTTCAGAAAAAAAAAACTATCCTGTAATCTGCAACTCTTACACTGAAAAAACATATGGACTACACAACTTGATCAAGGCAAAGCAATAGATGCAATCTACATAGACTTCTGTAAAGCCTTTGACTCAGTGGTACACGACAAACTACTCCTAAAACTAAAATCTTATGGTATCTCTGGACAGCTACATAACTGGATAGAAGGATTCCTGTCAAACAGACAACAAATGGTCAAAATTGGGAGTGTCCTATCAACAGTGGTGTCCCTCAAGGCAGTTCTAGGACCAACTCTCTTCATACTCTACATAAATGACCTCTGTGATCATATTAAGAGCAACTGCGTTTCTTCGCTGATGATGTAAAGCTATTCAACACCACAGACAATACTACTACCCTCCAAAAAGACCTTGACTATGTATTAGAATGGTCAAACAAATGGCAACTTCAAATCTCAACAAATAAATGCTCTCTTACATATTGGCAAAAAAAATCAGAAAATAAAATACAGGCTGAATAGTCAAAACTTTGTTGATGATCCAAACTCTGTCAAGAATCTTGGAATACTCATCTCTAATAATGTAAGTGCTAGAGCCCATTGTAACTACATAGCCAAAAAAGCGTTAAGAGTTGTTAACCTAATCTTACGTAGCTTTTAATCTGGTAATATTACACTACTAACTAGAGCATACAAAACATTTGCTAGACCAATACTCGAATACAGCTCATCAGTCTGGAACCCACATTATGTATCTGATATTAACACAGTTAAAGTTAAAGAAATATTTCACAAGAAGAGTTCTCCATTCCTCTACTCGTTGAAAACTATGAAAACTAATCAAGGAGAGAAGGAACCTGGAATTAAGAAGAAACTTCCTAACAGTGAGGACAATTAACCAGTGGAACAGCTTTGTCTTCAGAAGGTGTGGGTTCTTCATCACTGGAGGTTTTTAAGAAGAGACTGGACAGCCACTTGTCTGAGATTGTATAGGTTCTCCTGCTTGAGCAGGGGGCTGGACTATAAGACCTCCAAGGTCCCTTCCAGCTCTATTCTGGCTGACTGATACCTCTTCTCTCTCCCTCATCTTTTCTGGAATGTGCTCCCTTTTTCCTGAGAAATTGCTGCTTTACTGTATACCAGAGGTCCCCAAACTTGTCAACTTTTAAGACTTGTAGACTTCAACTCCCAGAATTCCTCAGCCAGCCATACTGGCTGAGGAATTCTGGGAGTTGAAGTCCACAAGTCTCAAAGTTGACAAGTTTAGAGACCCCATCACACCACCTCCCCCTCTGTAGGGACCATCCAACACAAGTATATAAATTCCATATCCTATAAAAACTTGAAATACAGTCAGTTTGACTAACAAGTAGGTCTGGAGAGACATAAATGGCTCTGTCTGTATTGAAAGATTGTAGTTATCTGGAGTTTAGTTCGATGCTAATAGAGAACCATTAAGTGGTGAGACAGCTCTCCCCCATAATATAATCTTTCGCTGTCATATATCACATGTTTTAAATAAGGAGGTGATTTTTTTAAAAAAAAAAAAACCACTATCACTATTTATTTTTGTTTTCATCAACCATCGGATTTTTAATGGTAGATTTTTGAATGAAAGCAATTGAATTATGAAGGATAACTGAATGGAAAGGAAGTGGATGATTGCTATTGTTACTTAAAATGCAGTATTTGGGCATTTATTACGGCATCTATCTATCTGTCTAATATATATATATATATATATATATATATATATATATATATATATATATATATATATATATATATATATATATATATATATATATATATAATAAATATATATTATATATATAATTGATTATAATCAATCAATTATATAATTGATTATATAATTGATTTGTCTGTTTATATAATTTATATAATTGATTTGTCTGTTTCTATGTTGCAAGATTAAGAGCAGGTCAGAAGCCTTTACGGATGGTCTGTTTATCTGAGCTTTAATATATTGTTATCTGCTTTGCGCTCTTTGGAAAACATGAACAAAACAAAGGAACAGCCAACAATTACAAAAAATACAGTCAGAAAGAGGTGCTCTTAGGCGCTGCACTTTTGAAATCGGAGAGAGGTCGACCAGCACTGTAAGGAATTTTATGTGGAGGTTAAACAGATCTTCACAAAATCCTCCCCTTATTATTATTTTCACTATTCTCTGGCCTCGAAGGTGTTGCTTTGGCATCGCATGCCATTCCGTTGATAATAATCTTGCAGACAAAGCCAAGATGCTGGTCAAACACACTTCCAATCATCCTCTTTTGCATCCAGCATGAAACGATGTGACCTCTGGCAATGCAAAACGTAACCAAACAACTTTATCGTTACGCACAGAGAGACTTCTACGGATGGAGCAAGGAGTGAGATTCTCTCCCCAATCGACCTTAGTTTTCCGGTGCCCAGATTAGCTTTTTGTTCCCACCCCTGCGTGTGCTAAACCAAAGCCCCCTCTTCCCAATCAGCAGGTTTAACCGTCAAGCAAGCGGAGGGAAGCTCCCTTTGAATTACTGAGTGAGAGATATTCTTCCTGCCATTTCCTGTCCCCTTAAGGCACCATGGAGGAGAAGTCTTATAGGGCAGTCCTTACCTTGGGAATTAGCCTGCAAGACCCCAATGCTGTCATCAAACTGCATAGATTTGATGTTGAGTGACGCCAAGATGCATTCCTTGTCCTGCAGCGAAGTGTCATCAATATTATTCTGATTGGCTGACAGGATGACGCACATGTCACAGAGGTTGATGTTGACAGCTCTTAAATCAGCTCGGCTTAATGGTGTACCCTTCAGCGGAGAAAAGTGGGGAGGAAGGGGAGAGAGAGAGAGAGAGAAGAGGAAGGGAACGAAAGAAAACAAATTAAACAGCAGGAAGGAGCTTTGGGAGATGATTTAACAAGTATCCCCCCTCTTTTTTTAATGCTCTGACATTAAGAGGGTCTAACTGTGTGCCAGGGAATTGAAGGAACATGCTCATCGGAAATGGTGGCTGGAGCTGATGGCAGCATTTTAGTCTTTAAGACTCAATACTCAGTCAAGCGATCGCTAACGAACAAGGAGCAGGGATGATGGGAAACTTTCGGGCATCGTGCCTGCCGCTTACAACCCCCTCTCGAGGTCTGTGCGTCTCCTGGAGCAGCAAATGTCCTTCTGAGCAGACCGAGGGGGCATGTTCAGATACCCATTCTGGAAATGCTGGACTTGTGCCAGTGATATGGAAAAGAATGAAATTTATTTTATTTTTTTTTATTTTATTTTTAATTACATTTATATGCCACCCTTCTCCGGAGACTCAGGGCGGCTTACAGTCTATGGAGCACCATGCTAAGTGCTCGGCAATAGCCTTCATTCCATTGTATATGCCTGCTTATTACTAGGGCTTTTTGGCCCCCCCAAGCGGCATTTTTACAAAGTCAGCTTATTGCCCCCAACAATCTTGGGTCCTCAATTTACCTACCCTGAGAGGATGGAAGGCTGAGTCAACCTTGAGCCTGGTGGGATTTGAACTTGCACTAATTGCAGGCAGCTTGCACTAAGTGCTGGATGATTAACAGCCTGCACCACCAATGCCTTATAGAACCAAACTAACACTATCTACCAACGGTATCTTGTCTGTCTGACTATCTACCTACCTACCTACCTACCTACCTACCTACCTTCTATCTACCTACCTACCTATCTATCATATATCTCTATCATTATCTATCTATCTATCTATATATCTATCTATCTATCTATCTATCTATCTATCTATCTATCTATCTATCTATCTATCTATCCTATCATCTGCCTGACTGCCTACCTACCTACCTACCCATCCATCCATCCATCCATCCATCCATCCATCCATCCATCCACCTACCTACCTACGTACGTACCTAACCACCCACATCCTCGTGTGAAAGATCAGGTTGACTACTTCTATCTATCTTTCTGTTTGACTGACTGTCTGTCTATCATCTATCTGTCTGTCTGTCTCTCTATATCTATCTATCTATCTATCTATCTATCTATCTATCTATCTATCTATCTATCTATCTATCTATCTATCTATCTATCTATCTATCAAATCTATTATCTGTCTGACTGCCTAACTACATCCTTGTGTGAAAGGTTCAGGTTGACTACTTTATTATGTTCTACCTACACTACAGGAATCTCTCTAGATTGCTTGCCTTCCTTTGAGAACTGATAACATGTCATGGAACTTAGGAAGGGTCAGCTTTAAGTCTCCTGCAGCTATGCAAGAATTCAAGTTCCTCACTTGATTCCTCCTCCTTGTAGTTTCCCTCCCTCCCTCCCTCTCTCTCTCTCTCCCTTCCTCCTTCCATCCACCTGTCCATTCATCCATAGAAAGAAAAATCTGCAAAAACATTTCCTGTAACAAGTTTTACCTTTTTCTAAACAACCCCACCATGACATTTGCTTCAACATTTCTGTCCCTTAGTACAGAAATGGGCACTATATTAAAAAGCACCAATGTACACTGGGTTTTTTTGTTAGTGAAATTACTAATTGGACCTTATAGCAAAACATGATGATGTCTTTCTTGGTGTTTGTATGTGTTGGGAAATGTTTATAATGCACACCCCGAATTAGTGGATGATGTAAACATTACAAACAGGATGACTTCCTCCAGGCCAGAGACTGGTGTGCAAATATGGCATGGATGACAATTTGAGCTACGAGGAACACAGCCCAGGCCTATTGAGAGGGAGAGGGAGAGGGAGAGGGGGAGAGAGAGAGAGAGGGAGGGACAGCTAATTTGTGATGGTGATCTCCCATTTTGCGTCCCTCAATTGTATGACAAGTGGGATAAATAAAAGGATTTCTTCAGCTTCAAAGACTATATGAAGCAAACTAGCCAAATATTTAATGATGGATTTCAATTTAGATTCTATTTGTTTTGGTTTATCCTTTATTCTGCTTGTTTTTGTAAGTAGCCCTTTTAGGGTGAAGAAAAAAAACCAACCAACCTAGTATTCAAATAAAATATTTAATGGCCCCCTGCTAGTGATTTTCTTCCTGGCCTTGTGTGAAAGGCAACCTATTATGAAATTTGCGTTCTCATGAGTACCGAGGCATAAATCATGAGAAATCGGGAGCTCTTCAATGCTGTCCTCATTTAGTGATAAAGACATCCATCTCCTTTCATCCTGTATCCCCTTAAGAAAGAGGTGAGAACTCCCAATTGGTGCATTGAGTAGAAGAAAGCCAACAGACCAGATCTTTTCACAGATCTGGGCAGACCCAAAGAGATCGGGTAGAATACACAAACAATACAAAATGTTTTCAAAAGGTTTCATAGGCATAAATAATGCCATGACTAATAATTGTCCTACTGTCAAGAGAAATCATAACATCAAAACTGGCTGTATGCAAGGCATTTGGGCAAGTTTTCAATGAGCAACATTGCTAACGTGTCTGATAGGCGCTGAAATTCATCCTTGACAAGGGACAGAGAGCACCGGCAAATTTCCTCTAATAAGGTCTCCCAGGGCTTGGTTTTCATAGCTACAACGAACAGGGAAAGGCCAAGTCCTCAGGCTTATAACAAGTCAAGAACAAAACAATGAAAGCCAAGATCAAAGGAAAGGAAAGGGAAGGGAAAGGAAAGGTAAGGAAAGGAAAGGGAAGGGAAGGGAAAGGAAAGGTAAGGAAAGGAAAGGGAAGGGAAGGGAAAGGAAAGGTAAGGAAAGGAAAGGAAGGAAAAGGAAAAGGAAAAGGAAGGGAAGGGAAGGGAAGGGAAGGAAAGGAAGGAAAAGGAAAGGAAAGGAAAGGAAAGGAAAGGAAAGGAAAGGAAAGGAAAGGAAAGGAAAGGAAAGGAAAGGAAAGGAAAAGGAAAGGGAAGGGAAAGGGAAAGGAAGGAAAGGAAAGGAAAAGGAAAAGGAAGGGAAAAAAAGGAAAAGGAAGGGAAGGGAAGGGAAGGAAAGGAAGGAAGGGAAGGAAAAAGGAAAAAAGGAAGGAAGGGAAGGGAAGGAAAAAGGAAAAGGAAAAGGAAAGGAAGGGAAGGGAAGGAAAGGAAAAGGAAAGGAAGGGAAGGGAAGGGAAGGAAAGGAAAAAAGGAAGGAAGGGAAGGGAAAGGAAAAGGAAGGAAGGGAAGGGAAGGAAGAAAAGGAAAGGAAGGAAGGGAAGGGAAGGAAAAAGGAAGGGGAAGGGAAGGGAAGGAAAAAAGGAAAGGAAGGGGAAGGAAAGGAAAAGGAAAGGAAAAAAGGGAAGGAAAGGAAAGGAAAGGAAAGGAAAGGAAAGGAAAAAAGGAAAAGGGAAGGAAAAAGGAAAGGAAGGAAAAAAAAAGGGAAGGGAAGGAAGGAAAGGAAGGGAAGGGAAGGGAAGGGAAGGAAAAGGAAAAGGGAAGGGAAGGGAAAGGAAAGGAAAGGAAAGGAAAGGAAGAGAAGGGAAGGGAAGGCAAAGAAAGGGAAGGGAAAGAAAAGGAGGGAGGAAGTAATGAGAGGTAAGAAAGGAAAGAGAGAGGGAGGGAGGGAGGGAGGGAAAAGGAAGGAGACAGACAGTGAGTTAGGAAAGAAGTGAGACAGGAAGGAAGAAATGAGAGGGAGGGAGGAAGGGAGGGAGGAAGACAATGTCTTGGGAAGAAAGAAGGGAGATAGGAAGGAAGGAATGAGAGGGAGGGAGAAGGAAAGAAGCAATAAAAAGGGGGGAAGAAGAAGAGAGGGAGCAAGGAAGGAAGGAAGACAGTATATTTGGAAGAAAGAAGGGAGATAAGAAGGAAAGAAGCAGGAGGGAGACAGGGAGGGATGAAGGAAGGAGACAGTGAGTTATGAGGGAAGTGAGACAGGAAGGAAGCAGTGAGAGGGAGGGAGGGAGGAAGGAAGACAGTACATTGGGAAGGAAGGAAGAAAGGAAGCAGAGAGAGGGATGGAGGGAGGAAGGGAGGGGGCAGAGGAGAGATCAGGTCTTTGGACTTACTGGTAAAATAGACAGCTTGGGGAAGTTATGCATGGTCTCCCATTCCCTCCTTAAATATTCCAAGGAGCCCACAAAGACAATATGTTTGAGCTCGTGATAGTGGAAATTGCTTGCTCGGAGTGGCATCACAAAATTTCTCAGTCCTATCAGAGCGGATGTCACATCTCCAAATATGCAAACCACCACGTGGCCACTGAGGACGGTCATAGCAGCTTCACTTCGGGTCTGGAAAAACAAAACAACAGAACAAAATTGGGAAAGGAGTTAGGAGAAATGAAGAGTTTTCAATGCCAGCAAGATTCATCCCAGGAATTAAGCAGTGCTGGGCCTACAAAGCATGAGAACACAAGGAAATTGTTTCTACCTTTTCACGTCCATACAATATTATCATTGTACCCTATGACTATCATTAAGTGCTGTACCTGATGATTCTGGACTCTTGATGAATGTATCTTTTCTTTTATGTACACTGAGAGCATTTGCACCAAGACAAATTCCTTGTGTGTCCAATCACACTTGGCCAATAAAGAATTCAATTCAACTCTACTCTACTCTACTCTATTCTAATATGTAACAGAGGATGAAATGCTCCAAGCTTGCTTAGAAAAAAAGATAAGAGTTTGGAAGGCAAAGAATATGGTAGCTATATATACCTACAGGTAGTCCTCAACTTGCAACAGTTCATTTAATGACCAAAAATACAACGGCACTGAAAAAAGTAACTTAGAATTGTATTTTCCACACTTGTGACCATTGCAGCATTTCCCATGGTCCCATGGTCAAAATTTAGATACTTGGCCACCGGTTCGTATTTATGACTATTGCGGTGTCTCAAAGTCACGTGATTCCCTTTTGCGACCTTCTGATAAGCCAACGGGAGAAGCCAGATTTCACTCCACCACCTGGTGACTTGCTTATCAACTGCAGTGATCCCCTTAACAGCCGAGGCGAGAAAAGTCATTAAAGTGGGGCAAAATTCACCTCACAAATTTCTCAATGTAGCCACAGAAACATTGGGCTCCATTGTGGTCGTAAATTGAGCACTGCCTATAGAATCCCACACAGCTAGTAACGAACCAGACCCTGTCAACTTTAAGACTTGTGGGCTTCAACTCCCAGAATTCCCCAGCCAGCAATGTTGAAGTCCACAAGTTTTAATGTTGCCAGGTTCGGACAAACTTGGTATAGAAGATATGAGTCAGGTCTTCAAACCATGAAGACTCTATCACATCCACATATTCTAACAGGCTATGCGGGAATGAGGTAAGAAGGGATGACATTGGGGTGCCAGAACATAAATAATGGGTGGTTCTTTGATCACACCATTATAACAACCGTATTGTGTTTTTTTTTCTTTTAACCATCTCCATGTGAACACTTCTGAATGACCCTCTCAGCTAAACTTGTGTTGTGGTTAGCTGGCAGCAGGTGCGGACAACTGAGGAGAGCAAGGACTCAGATGAATGGACTGCTGCCTTCAGAGGTTGTGGGGGCTGGCAGCAGCGATGAGGAGGTTCCCAAGGAGCCTGTGCCAAGTGTGCACAGGATTGCTCATAGGAAAGAGCAGCTGCAACAGCACGGGCAACTCAGGAGTAAGGCTGCAAGGTAATGGCCCCTCTTCAAGAAGATAAAAGCCAGCTGTGAAACGAGCATTCTTTGCAGGAAGCAAAAGATTTTGAAACTCAGCCTCGTGGACATTGCAGTGTCTTAAGTTGGTATTTGAAGACTCTTGTGTTGTGAAATATTTCTTATCTGTTATTCTTGGCAGCCTCACACAGTTTTGGCAAGGTTTGTGTTTATCAAAGTTAATGAGTTTGCAGCAGCCTTTTAACCGGGGATTCGTAAGAATCATTAAAAGGTTTCTGTTCTCTTTGGTTCATGTTTGTCTTATTGAAAAAGGGTTTGGGTCAGAACAACTTCGTGATTAGGGGTATGTTCTGACCCAGCTCCCGAAACATCACCCTCTGAAGTTAATTCAATGATTCGTTTATTAGGCGCGCCTGCAGCCCCCGCAAACAATTCTTCTTTCACCGAAGATAACAAGTCTGTCAGGCTGAGAGATGAATAGTTGTCTGCCATACTTATTCATCCCCTTTTATTCCCAGAGCTAGGGTGGGGCCTCACTAGCAATGGTGGCTCTTCTGTCCCAAGAACCGGCCCATGGATTTCCACTGCTCTCCTCTCCTCTGCCTTCTGCACAGCCGCACATCAGGTATCGTACCCAGCTGTTCCTCCTCTTCCTCATCATCCACCTCCATACCTGATGGCTGTTGACTCTCCATCTGAGGGCTGGCAGATAGCCCAGGCTGCGCCTCTCTCTCTCTCTCTCTCTTTCTGACAGCTCCATTCTCTCTTCCCTCTCAGAGCTCTCAGATTTCCTTAATGCTGACTCTAACTCCCAGGTCTCCTCCTCTTCTTGATTCAGCTGCTGGAGGGACCGGCAGCTGACAGGCCACAAGAAGATATTTGGATTAGGGAAGGTATCATTTATGAGAAAGATCCACTGATAAAAAGGAAATATTTAAGTCATCTTGTAAGGTTAGTCTTATAACTCTGGTGGAATTGTTTTCAGGTCAATGTGTGTTGGAACCCCTTCAAGGGTGATGAAGTTATGAATGCCAATGCTACGGTTACACAGTTGGGCCAACAACTACTTGCAAATCTGAATCTCCTTGCATCTGCTAAATCCAAATTTCCTTTGGAATTACTATTGAATGGAACATACCATGAGGATTATTATTATTATTTAGCACTTGTGTCAGAAGCACTGAAACGTTTCCGGGGTGGAAAGGATTACATCACCGTTGCCCTGGGGATGCCCAATTGAGGGTTCCTTTCATGTCTCTAGCAGGAGCTGGAGTGAAGGACAAGAACTCCACCCTGTAGCTCTGGGTCTTGATCATGGGCTTGCTAACCTCCTGCCCAGCGTTCCAATCGCTCGAGCCAGTGTGCTCCTGCCATGAGATTAAATGAATACAATTAAAGCTGAAAGCCACCGCTTAACTTTTCAAGAGAGGTGAAGCTGATAGGATTCAACAGCTATCATTTGCGATTTGCAGGCCTGGTGTTGTAAAATCGCCTTAGGGAGGCAGGTTGCTCATAGAAATGTTAAAAAATGTGACTATTCCAAGTGCAGCTTCCATATGTTGCTGTGAAGTCCTCCCTCCCTCCCTCCCTCCCTCCCTCCCTCCTTCCTTCCTTTCTCTTCCTCCCTCCCTCCCTCCCTTTCTTTCTGTATATATCTCTATCTCTATTTATCTATCATCTCTATCTATCTTATATCTATCTCTATCTATCTCAATCTCTCTCTCTACCTATCTACTTATCTCTCTCTTTCTCTAACTATCTATCTCTCTATCATCTCTACCTATCTACCTATCTATCTATCTATCTATCTATCTATCTATCTATCTATCTATCTATCTCTATCTCTCTATCTATTTCTATCTTCTGTCTCTCCCTGTCTCCCTCTCCTCCCCCTAATTCTGTTCTCAGGTGGTCTTTGTCGGCTAGGCATTTGGTTCTGAAGATGAGGGTCTTGGCTAGCTGACAAAGACCACCTGAGAACAGAATTACACACCCTCACTAGCGTATTAATTTCCAATGAATTCCAAAGAAACACAATTACCAACCTAATCCTAAGGGAGACACCCCCCAAAAGCCGAGATACAGAACAAGACAATGGTATCACCCTCCTCCCCTACAAAAAAGGCACCACAGATAAAATCAGCAAAATTCTTCACAAACACAATATGAGGACAGCCTTCAG